>JAGFPH010002570.1:26173-42595 GCA_018207615.1 Philaenus spumarius | reverse complement strand
CTCTCTCTCTCTCTCTCTCTCTCTCTCTCTCTCATGAGTTCTAACTCAAAACTAAATAAAGAGTTTAAATTAATTAATTTCACTCAGACTGAAACACACACATTGTTTGAAACAAAGAAAAAAATAATCTCTGTGATACACTTAACCCATAA
Source organism: Philaenus spumarius (assembly GCA_018207615.1). Taxonomy (NCBI): domain Eukaryota; kingdom Metazoa; phylum Arthropoda; class Insecta; order Hemiptera; family Aphrophoridae; genus Philaenus; species Philaenus spumarius. Next base: position 42,443 of record JAGFPH010002570.1, on the reverse strand, counting down.
ATTTTGTATTTTATTAAAATATAGTTAATTAATTATAAATAACATTGCCCTAGTTATACTTCTTTTTGTTTAAATTAGCAATAAATTTAACTGTTAAGAGTTTATTGCTAACCGTAATCAATGACTACATGTGGATGGCCTGATGCCAGAGTGAACCAAGTGACTTTTTCTCTATTTTGAGTTAGTGTCAAATTCTGACGGTAAAAAAGAGTTTATTTCATTTGCCAGAGTAAACCAGAGTTAAAACAGCTGATACGAGAGGGAAATTTTATTATTGTGTTCTGGTAGAGTGGGAAATTTCATTTTGTTTTAGGCCAAACTGAACCAACTGTGAGGCAAGATGGCTGACAGTAAGAAGTTAGTAAAAAATGTTTTATACATTATTATAATAAAACATATTGATAATAACATTGCATTTTTATTTTATTCTGAGCAAACTTTCTTTAAATAAAGTGTGCCAAAATGAACCAGGAAAATGGAATAATTTTGAACCAATTTCAAAGTTTTAAAGAAAAAAAGTGTGCCAGAGTGAACCAAAATTTTATTTATCTACTTAAATTGATAACTTGAGAAAAAATTGAAAGTATTGATGAATAATAATAAAGTTACAGCTCACTTATGATTATAAACCATTTCATTTAACACTTTTTACTTAAATAATATATCAGTTCACAATGGTATATTTTTTATTTGTTATGTACTACTTATGAAAAAATGAACTAAGTGGTTTTATATATATAATATGTAATAACCTTAAGGTAAACCATATGGATATAATTTGTATAAGATCAAAGAGTATGTCAAACCATGTAAGTGACTTTGTTTCTATATATATTTGGATGTATAGACCTAAATATAAGTAAAACTTATAAACCTCCATACTGAAAAAAGTGAAATTATCAGTTAGTTCATTCTGGCATCAGGCCATCCATGTAGTCATTGCCGTAATCAAGTGTAACACAATCACAGTATCTCGGACATGGTTTGACCGATTGACTGCTTACAATCGATGGGATGAAAGTTGACCATGTGACCTCATCGTCAAGGGTACAAGTTGCATGTATTGATGCAATCATTGTACCTTTGATTATTCAACTGCAATATCCTTCAATAAGACACATCTGCTTTATCAGATCATTACTGCCATTGACAGCCATTTTGAGTGGCCCATTAATACATTTTGTCAAAGATATAGCTTTTGGAGGTTATGTGTAAACCGAAAAATATAAATTTCACATTTATATTGTGAACTGGATTTATTACAAGGTTTTAAACAAAAATGGAATTTTAAAATTTTGTAGCAGGAACTTTGTACTGAACACAAATTTAAATCAATGCACTACTTTATACACACAAACAACACAAATTTTGAAATATTTGGAGCCAAATAAGAACTCAAAGTCAGTGTATCAGGATTATGATATTTAACCCACATTCATTTTGTAAATAACTAAACACCAGTCCACTCCTATGTTCGATGTCCACCTTCTGTTTTTAAAATATTTTAGGACTTAGACAATATTTTAGGTAGGAAGGTTTACTTAATCAGAATACTATCAGGAATTGTTCAATGTTGCACATACAATTTTTCAAGACTGTGAGGAAAGGTTAACGAAATTTAAATTGTCTGCAAAACTGTCAAACTACATATTCAAACTTGTCAGGCTCTCAAAAGTAGATTACATTATTTTTCTGTATAGAAAATATTACATGTGATACAATGTTTCTTTTTAAATTGATTGTTTATAAGATTATGTAATAATACACAAAGTCAGCTGTAAATGATCTTAAAAACGTTGTAAATATTGTTTTAAGTTTGCTTTTACACCAATCAAATATGATATGAAACTTTCTTTTGTCTGTCTTTCAGTTATTTAAATATTTTCAATGTACATTTTTAAACACTGTGTACACGAAAGGTCGTTCGGCCTATATTATAAATATAAAATTTAGCAAGAACTTCACAAGTTTAGAAAACTTTTAATATCTAGAAGGCAAAAATAAATAATGTAAACTTTAAAAAATGAGATACCGTTATAGTCCTTTAGCTTTTATTTGTTCTACTGTTTTGCTACAGTCTTATAACCAGCATTGAGTATTGTTAATCTGAAATTTCACATTAATCTAAGGAATGGTTAATTCCATTGACGAATGGATAATACCTTAAAGAATGAAGTAGGTATTAAAATGTTGGATTACAGCAATGTAAAAGTTTAGAATACAAAGGCGGTATTAAATTATGTGAATGACGATCCACTTCCTACAGCTTAAAATTAATTTATTTGATCACCACCGTGAGCAAAATTACAAGAAATGGGAAAACTACAAGAAACAGTCAAATTAAATATTCAAAATTTATTTTATTTTTCTGATTTATTTATATGACAATATTTTGGGAACAATTTTCAGGTGAAACAAATGAAATGTACGTTTTAGGGTACCGGGGTTGTAACGGTTGTTGTAGCATTTAATGTTTCATTGGCAGAAATGGTGATATTTGGTGAACCAGGTCTGGAACCTAGGTTACCTCCATAACTTCCTACCCCTGCTCCATAATTTCCTTGATTACCATAGCTCCCGACATAACCCTGGCCAATGTTTGGTTGATAGCCATAACCTCCATATCCTCCACTATAACCTCTTCCGTAACCTCCTTGGTTGCTGTTTTGATAATTGCCCCGTCCAAAAATTCCCATTGCTCCTAATAGTCTTGGAATTGTGGTAAAAATCCCACTTACTTCATGGACGTCTTGGACAACGATTAGTACAAGGCTGACTAAAACCACGGCAACCTGTTCAACAAATGAATTACTGTAATTTTAAAAACAACAAATAGCTAAGTATGTAAAGAAACTGATTACGAATTTAAACTATAACGCAATGAAGTAAAAATAAGTTCTGCAGAAATGAGAATACCAAAAATAAAACCAATAACATTGCTATACTAATATACCCTTATAATTTTAACGTTTTATTATTAAATAATTACAGTCAACCTAAGTACAGTATTAGGCCTATAATAATAATATTACTCCTCAAAAGAACAACTTAAATTACATGTTTCGCTTCAAAATGTGCACCTATTTGGAAAATGTTGATACTTGTGTAATAGATCTTGGTATGTATTGTAGATACTTTTACTTAAAACTAACACTTATTTTACCTCTGATTATTCAAAGTTAAAGGCAGTATTATAACAAATAACACACAATTTAAATATTGACCTCTTATTTAGGAAAATACATGATTTAAGACTCGATTCACTACCTTGTACGCTACGTAAACTATTTAATCATATAAATTACGTTTTCTTGCATTATCGTTTATACGTAAATAATTTATTCTTCTTACTTATTGTTATATAGTGGCATACATTAATACAAACCTACACATACACTAATAAACAAATATACAAATTTTAAACTAATGTAAACATTAAAACAAATGAATTCTGGACTCAGAAAACGTGAGCTCAGACATCATGAAATAATATGCTCTGATAGTCAGGTAGCTATTATGGCTTTAAAAAACCTCTAAACTAGTTTGAGAATGTAAGTCTCTGATAAATCGACTGTGAAGCTGTAGGCAATTAAGGCTGGTACGGGATCATTTACATTCAGGAATAAAAAGGAAAAATAGTCATAAAACTAATAAGCTGGCAAGAACGAAATTTCCAGTGGTTTTGAAGCCTAAACATATCAATAGGTTATGGTAAAGAAAAGGTAAGATAAAATGTTCATGGTTCAATAAGAACACTTACACAGATGGAGAGAGATGGTGAAATGTCGAAGACAGACTGACAAAATCTTTTTGCAGTACAGAAGTGAGTTTGGTGGTCGGTCTATAATAAAAATCTCTAAAGATGTCCTGATGCAATGCCATGGGACAAGGTTATCCTGACATCAGTTAAATACAAGGTCCCTGAAGCTTCTTTCCTTTCGTTAAAACGACAGGTTTCATATGAGCTGCTGCCTGATGTGCAGAACTGATTACAGCGTTTTTTTCCTTTATTTCTGGTAACAGGTCACTTACACCGCAGCAATAATAACATGCTCTTTTAAATTTAATCAACTTTATAAAACCATATTACTTGAAAACGTAAATTCAAAGTAACTTAAAATGTCAGAGAAAACAAATATCGAAGCGAAAGTGGATTTTTTATACAGTGTTACCAGTATTCACCAATAAATTACAAATTGCACCCTCGTTTAATGTTATATTTTACAAGAGGTCGTACAAGGAAGGCAAGGGTCTGGTATTTTAAAGTAAGAAATTTCTTTAAAATGCTAATCCTTAAAACATATAAACAAACTCAAAAATAGATTATTATACATTTTTATTGTTCGTTAAAATAAACGTAATATAACTATACACATTTAATGGGCAACAATAGACATACAATTTAATGTAACCGAACTATAATTAAAATAAAGAATAAAATATAATCGTATACAAATACAAACATTTAAAATAATTGCAAATTTATTAGTCTTTTACTAGTTGTGTGAATTTTCTGTGGTGGTCAATGACCGAGAGTAAATTTGAAAATAGTTTGATAGTTCAAATGTACCTATTTTCTACATTAAAGGATATTTTTTTTTATGTATGATAATCGAAAAAACAAAACAAGAATTCTGTGTTTAGAATATTTGCAGAATACTTACAACAGAATTCGGTCTCATGACGACAATATGACTGGATCCACACTGAAAGTATTTGCCTTTATATATTGGTGTTTTCAACCATTGTTGTTTGCAGACAGTAATTGTTGCTTGTATTTTAGAGCCAAAAACACATTTAAATAATGTATAGCAATCAATTCTCAAAACTTCACCTGTTACAGAATAGAACAACTTGAAATATAAAATCCTACAAAATTACTTCTGAAGAATAAATAAAAATATTTTGACTTATTGTAGAAGGTGTAATTTAGTGTAACTTTGGGCACAGTTAACGAAGTAGTCAATTAATAAAACATATGCCACTTGTGCTGATAATTTGTGCCTTTTGTTTTCGCTCTATTCTGTAATTTTTTTCATGTATCACTTACAGATGTTACACTGTTATAGGTTATCACTTATTATTTTACTTTTAGTATTTCTTATGTATCATTAATACTTTTTTTCAAAAGTAAACAATTTGACTACCCCGGATTTTTATTTTTGGTATTCTTCTGATTATAAAATGTTCTAAAAACATACAATGTAACAGAAAAATAGCAGGAACATAATATTTTGACATAATGCCTTTCTTCTGCTTATTGATGCATATTTAGTTTTACACGGAGGCCAATAATCCTTAAAATTAAGTTATGTCTGCCCATCCGTTTGTCAGATTCGTAGATCGAACATTTTACCTCTTTATGTAATTAATTCACTTTACAGTTAGATAGTTTTAGTTTTCCTAAATGCAACATTAAAGAAACATTTTGTGTGTACTTTCTCATACTTTTAATGTGAAAACTAAACGCAATTGTTTGTCTATCCGTCAAAATTAGCTTCCTAACATTACTTTTAGATCCAATTAAACTCACCTCTCTGAAGGAGAGCGGAAGGCTTTGAAATAGGGAGGATTAGTCTGTTTTACCGAATATCAGAGCTTGAATCGCCTCCCGAACAACTGAACAGTGAATAGATAAATATCTATCTAGGGGTGATGAATAAAATTTTTAAATATTAAACAATAGTTTAGTAAGATACGAAAAACTTGGAAGATTAATTTTACAGTCGATAATTAATTTCTTTTGAGAGTTATGACTGTGTATAGGGTAGAAATATCAGTGTAAACCTTCGTAAAATTGAATAAGACCAAATGAAATTATCTACTCTAAATAATATATAATAATATTGATTAACTGAAAATTGTAATGAACAAATCGAAAGATGAATGATAACATCAAAGAAGTTTAAAGTTAGAATTTATATTTAAGTAACATTAATCTGTTGATGAATAAATGTAATGGATTTCGAACATAGAGATCTCAAAAGACAAAAGTCCAACTAAATTGTAATTGTTAGTTTGTTTTTCGTCTAAGCTATCGATTATTTACTTTAATTTGCTAAATATAACTTATAAATAAGCTGCAATTGGTTTTAAGCCGGCGTTTCGTAGTTCCCTATGATAAACTTCCTAAGAATGATTTTTAATAAAATTTCTCTTTTAAAAGTTAGAATGCCTTGTTTTTTTTTCGAGGAAAATTTTTTTCTCTCATTATCCAAAATGAATAGTTTTTGGTTAGTTACATTATGGTCACTCTAGGAGGAGATCACGAATCAAACTTTGTCCGCCCTCTCAGAAATTCTTAAATCCGGAACTGCCTTAACAGTTATTGAGTAACTCCAAAATAAGCCACGAACATAAATTTATAAGTCAACGCCAGGATTGACAGAATATTATGCTCAACCTTATTATAATGTCTTATAATAATTTCAACTAGGTATTTACAGTTTAAAAGAAAGTTAATATTCACTTTAATTACATAATGGGTTCGTAAGTTTCTATATTTTAACCGACTAATGCATTTAATTAAAATTTGGAACTGTGCAATTATTTATTTGTGAATATGTGTCTTTTAATTTACAACACCCTTCACCAGTACCAAACAGACTGATATTTTTATAATAAAAACTGCAAATCTTCTACTTATATAAAGCTAGACGGTAACACTGATTCATTGACATTAATTATTAGGCACTTCTCGTAATCGTACTCCCCTCGACCTCATACTTGAATTAAAGCTCTCGACGAGCAACTTTTGGGAAATTTGCCAGAATTTAACATTTTTTAATTTTGGAAGCACCTTTTGGGCGGGAAAGATTTTTTAGATTTTTTCAATTTCTTAATTTTCCCACTTTGAGCGCATTTAGTAAGAAAGCGGTAAGAGATAACAAAAAATGTTAAATACAAAAGTTGTAGAAAATTGAATTTCAAAGGAGAGATTTTCCGTCAGAATCAAGATCCAATCATCCATTTAGCCACTATTCATCCGAGAAGGGAGGCTCCGCCAAACGTCCTTAAAACTAGACGATTTCACTGATTCACTGACATTAATTATTAGGCACTTCCCGTAATCGGAACCCCATCAACCTTGTACTTGAATTAAAGCTCTCGACGAGAAACTCTTGGGAAAATTACCAGAATTTAACATTTTTTAATTTTGGAAACACCTTTTGGGCGGAAACGATTTTTTCGATCAACTATGTACAAACGATCCAAAGATTAACTAGATTCTTTAGCGAATTTTCCAACTGCGAGCGAAGCGAAGCAGCCATCTGAGGCCGAAGGCCGAGGCGGGGTTGGGACGCGAAGCGTCCAGGGGCAGAGCCTCTAGTTAACTATAAACTTAATTGTTAAATCAATACTGTCAGGTATATATTGCACAGGCAAAATATTCCAAAGTCTTATGTAATAATAATAATCGATTCAAACAAAATTATCGTATTATAAAATCTTAAGAGAGAATTCATACAACAATTGATTGTTAACTTAGTAGATTATAAGGATGCAAGATATACCCATGTCGCATCTCCTAAGAAAGATAGCGGAACAAACACAATTCCCTGGAAAACATATTTTTCCTACGTTACCAAAAGCATGGACAGAGAGACGATTGTGAATAGATCCAGATATAATCAGAAGATAGCGCACTTTACATTAACTAATATATGATTTTCAAACACCTCCAAAACAAATAGCGGGTAAGAACAAACCACGCTTGGGAAAGGATATTCTTCATCTGGCAGACACCTAAACAAAAATCATTAAAGTCATTAATCATTAAAAATTATTAAATAAAGTGAAAATTATCTGAAGTTATCTATGGTTAAACTAGCCGAAAACCACGAACGATTCACATCTCATCAAATGGATACAATTTTAATGCAGTATAATTTTCTATTTTTCAACGAAATTTTATATTTTTATCACCATTTGATATTCATATGCAGCTCCTATAATTATTACGTAATTTCCCATTTCCCGACACAAGTTAATTACTTTGTCCATAGGTAAATTAAGGACTGATTGGTATAATTAAAATTTTATTTAGCTCTTTTCATTAAGTCGACGTCATATATAAATTACAAAGTTCCAGACCCCGGGTACTTATGAAAAATTTCCAAACAAATCTTAAATGCAATAACAATAAAAATAATGAAAGCATCATTTAATTTTCCTTTCTCTTTTTCTCACTATACTATAGTATAAAGTATAGTGATCGCAAAAAAACATCGATGTTGAGATTTTGTGGAAATATCCGTTTTGAGACCTCTGAGTCCAAAAAAGTGGTTTTTACAAAATGTCTGTCTGTATATCTGTATGTATAAAAACTAGGGCGAAAACTATTCGATAGATTTCAAACAAATTTGCACCAGACTTGTCAAGTAGGCCTTTATAGATGCACGAAAAACGGTTTTGAAACATTTTGAAAAACAACCCTCTTTTTGGCAAAAAACCCCCCAAAAAATCAGTTATTATTATTTTTTATAAAAAAAAGGCTCTAACGATTTTGATAAAATTTGGCTTGTTTGTAGTCTTTAATGTACCCAACCATATGCAAAAAACCGCATCATTCTAAAAATTCTCATTTAGCTAATAATAATAATAAATAATGGGGTTTTTTGGCCATAAAGGGGGTTGTTTTTTAAAAAAAATTCTAAAATTTTTTCGGCATCTATACAGGACTAATTTACGTTTTTGGTGCAATTTTTTTCGAAATCAATCGAATAGTTTTCACTCTAGATAATAATAATAATAGTTATTAGTTAATCTCCTACTTTAATAAATCACCTCTCCTACCCCACCTACAATTATAAAGTCACAGTGAATCTGTTTAATAATTTAAATATGTCTGTGAGAAAGTTTGTGCCAGTTTCTGGTACCGTTTATTTTAATACATTTATTTATGTTTGTCATTTATTAAAATAAAATTCTTCACTCTTATCTCTAAATGCTATTTCTTTGGATAATTAAAACGATTTATAACAACACAATTCATAAATAATAAAACTAACACAATTCCTCACAAATTGGTGTATAGTCAAACGAATTATAAAGTTATAAGTTTGTACACTGTAACCTACACTGATGATGATGACTTGGTCTTCGAAGAGCTTTTAAATATTAAACGTTTTTTTAATTTGTGAGAAACTGTGTTAAATTATTCCCGTTTAAGGTGAAATTTTATCTTTATTCATATTTGCTATGTATTATTTACATCATTTCTTTTTAAATCGCCACTAAAATCACTAATAGTATCTTTGATTCAAATATAAGTATAAACATATGCAAGTAACTGAAAGGGTTAAACCCAAGCGGATTTCTTAGACCAATGTTATGAATAAAGAGATTAACATAAAGTAATAAGTTGAATTCCACCTGTGTTCACCTTCTAAACTGAGGTGTACACATTGGTACAACAGACAAACTGGTGCACACTTTCGTGAACATGTGAGCGCAGTGAAGAGTTTTTTGTGTCCAATTAAGTATATAAATGGAAATTAACGTAATATTTCATCTTAGGAAAAGGTGATTTACAAAATTTTAGCATTATGTCACTTTTATGACAGGACAACATCATAAACTTAAATATTTTAACAATAGGCTAATAATGTTTTCTCCTGTTAAAAGTGTTAGAAGGAATGTGATTTATTTTCGGTTAAAATCATAATATTGTAGAGAGGTGGCTAGAGTATGTACACCTCAGTTCACTTGACTGAACAATTTTATTAACGAACTGATATTCATTGTTACTATATTAGTTATACGTGTTCATCGGATCAATGCATAGCGTTTATGTTTAAAAACAGTCATTGAATTAAGAGCTCCCGAATAAATATATCGTGTTACAATGGAAGCATCACGGATTAGTACTTTGTATTTGTGCAGGCACTCGGTCAACCCTCTTCACTTTTCTCTTGTAACGCATTTACATTGGAAATTAAAACCTTCACACAGATTTAAAAGTAATATATTATTTCTGCACTGTATTTCGTAATGCAATAAATAATGCAAATAATGTGCAATTAAAATTATCCCTAGTGGAGTCATATTTTAATTAATTTTTATCAGTACATTTGCCATCAATTACGTTTACAAAATATAACGAATGATGTTTCAATCATTCTAAATATCAAGTAAACATCCTAATGTTAAAATGTAAAATCGAATAAGCAAACCTAAAGAAGAAGCCTAGGCCTATGTTAAACCCTAACCTAGATATTGAGCAAACATTAGTCAGAAAAACATGTCTAGAAAAGTAGAAATGAGCTGTAATCTATATCGAGCTCTCTTTCCTTCCCTCATCTAACCAATTAGGTCTCTAGCAAACTCTTCTTCCTATCTCACTTAATCTCTTTATCCTTATCCTATAATCTTTCTTGACTGTATCCTTAGCATCTTCTCTAACATCCCTTTCTCTTCTCCCACTGTAGGGTATCTTTATGATTGATTTGCTTCACACTTAGTCATGCTTTTCCATTCTCTCTTTCTGAACATCCTCCATTACCAATCTTGCCCTTCAATGGTAGTTAAAGGTGAATTTTGCCATATTTAGTTTTCTTCACTACTGTAGTATTTGCTCTGTACTTGATAGTAACGCCCTTAAACTGATTGACAAGCAAGTCTTACAAAATCTGACAAGATGCAATTATCCCTATCTTCTCACAGACTGTTATACTGACAGCCAATAATTGTTTGATTGAGTGAATAGTTGAAAGTTAAGATGTGTCTGTGTTTCGCTGATATAACACTGTATTGGCGTCATTATTGATCAAGTTCGACATAATGAAATATTGTTTGTTCCAGTGCATTTATTGTGGAGTTTATTTTACAAGAAGGTAGTAAAACCCGTAATTTTTCCTTATATCTTTCATATTTTTCTTCTGTTTAACTTTATATAGCTTATATCTATCAATATATATATATATATTCCAACGGAAAACCATTTTTAACCAGTTGAAGAATGTGTTCGCGGCCCCGCTTTGCGGCGCCAACTCTAAAACGAATCTCCCGTTCGAGAAATTATCTAGCCCCACGTTACGGGAGCCAATTCTCCAACGGTAAACCGTTTTCTTGGTTAAGTTGAATAATGTTTTCGGACCCCACTTTTTTGGGACGCCGATTTCTTCAACGGTCTTTCGTTTGAGAATAAGTTATTTCCACCTACTGGAAGTTTTATAGGCAATCTCGCTTTGTTTGGCCTAGGTGAAATAACTATGCGTCGAATATTCAGTTTTCTGAATATCCCGACTAAAAAAAAAACTTCTACGTTATACTTCCAGTACTTTATATTTAAATCTAGCTCAGTTAGAACACAAGTGAATGATTTTACTTTTTGTAAACCTCTGAGTAGTGAGTACACTGAAACTAACCTTGTAAATTGTTTATTTGTGCTTGCAAATATTTTATAAAATTTCACTGTATCAATTCTTAATCTATAACTCATAAACTATTGGGATATTTGAATACTAGGTGTTTTTGTAAATAATAACTTTTTTTATAAAGCAAATAAAATTTTAATAATTCCTTCTTTTTTTAATTTCAAACATAAAATAAAACTTTTTGGATTTTACTTTCTCCAACAAATACAAAATAATAACTTTCCTTTCAATTTAATAATAATTTCTTAAACTACAAGGCAGAACCAATTATTTACCTAACTATAATTTATTCTAATATTTTATACTCAATTTGATTTAATTAATATTTTAATAAAAGATTTAATTTGATTTTACGATTTAATTAATTTAATTTTTAATTAATAATACAAATATTTTATCTAATCTAACATCCTAAGTAACCCAGTATTTTAAAATAAATTTATTTTAATTTACTTCAGGCAAATTTAATCAGGGACTAACGTATTTACGTTTTTACCGACCTTTTCACAATTGTCCAGGCGTCGCGACGTTTGATATGAAGTCCGCGAGCGTTGTTTAGCGATGGCAGGCTACAGATGCTCTGCGTGCTGGGGAAGTTGTATCGTTGATGAAGATAGATTCCTGTAGGGTTGTCTGGAAGAAGGTTGGATGAATTTTTAAAGATGGTTGTGGTGATGTCGTGTCTGAAGTCCCGGTTCACCTATTCCCTCGACGTTAAAGTTGCATGTCCAAGTGGTCGCCTGGTGATGTCCTGGAGTCCTATCTGGAAGCTATACGAATCACTCCATGTATCAGCTGCTATGCAGGTTATGTTACTTCTCCAGAATAATCCAAGTTAGGCCAACTTTGTAATGACTAAGTTGCCACTGACTTTCTTGTAGATTATAGTTGTGTCTATTGCTGCATTCCAGATTAATATCGCAATGACGTATCTTCACACTTGTTATACAAATTATTAGGTTAACGAAGAAAATACTTAGCTTTTTGCATACTATAGTATTTTATAAAAAACAAGCAACAGCTCTTGATGCGTACACTAGCATCATGAAAGTCAAAAGGCTCGATGTGTTCACTTACATCGCAGAAATATCATGGCTCTTGAGTTTCCCCGAGCAATCGTTTATATAGATTTTTTCGGCACTACTTCCATGCCAACTTAAGCTTTCTATCACTGTATTTCTATAAGTTTTTAAAATTCGTTTTTTCAAGAATTTTAAACTCCTAGTCTATGTTATTTTTTATACTAAATTTTATATTGATTTTTTCCTTTATTTTTAGACTTGATTTAGTCATTGTTTTACGTAATTTTCCTTTTGATTTTTGAGTACGCCCACTTTCGCATGTTGGTATATCTGCTCCCCCTCCAGTCGACTCATCTCCAGCCAGCCCCTTCTGCCGTTCCTCTATCTTATCTCGCTCCATGCAGTTTTGGCTATTGAAAATCCTTTTCTTTTGTAACTCCTCCAGGGTTTTCCCGATTTTCTTGAGAGTGACATTTTTGAATTCAGCTCGTTGTCTTCTTTACATCGAACCCGAGTGACGTTCGTACGATTCTTGGTTCGCGTACACGACCCGCGCGAGTTTTTCCGCGGCGATTTTTCCCGGAAAAGTCTTTGTTTTTTGTTTTTCCCGGTTTTTTGTTTTCACTTCTTTATGTCCTTTTGGTTTGTGTTAACTAGCCGGATTTTCACTTTGTTTCTGCTTCTGGTTGTCTTGCTGTAGGGTTAGGGAGTTAAACGATTTTCTACAAACTTGGGATTTACTCCCGAAACACATTTTAAATACTGGATTATTTTTACATAACTACGTTATCAACATAATATTTACCATTTTGAGTCAATAAAAATTTAAGTTTAACTTTTTATTTTGCTGTAAAGGTGCAAATTCTATCACCTTTTTCCTTTCATTAAATTTCAAGTTTTTCTTTTTAACTATACATTTTGTCTATCATTACTAAAAATTGTTTTGGTTAGAATTTAAAAAACTTCCTTTTTTGCCTTCTTTTTTATCATTTGAACTTAGTGGATTTACATTAACTTTTTTATTTAACAAAATTTCGCTAAAACTTATTTAACCTTTATTTTAGGCCTTCTTATGAAAAGCCTAAAAAACCCTTTCTTTTTCAATTTAGAGGAATTTTGAATTTCTCCCCATACTTTAATAGCTTGTACCTTACGTAACTTTGTGACTTTATATTATCTAATCTTGCAGTAAATACACCCGCGGTTAGCGTAATGCATTTCCTGAAGATATTTGTTTTTTATTTAATTCCTGGATTTTGGCTTCCCGAAGGAATCTTTAAGTATTTTTTACAAGTCCTTATTCCTTTTCGAACAGGCAGGGTCCAAGAGTTTAACTTAGCCAGTTAACGACCCTCCCGCGTCAACATGATTTTCGTGACATACATGCGGCTTTAGCCCGCGGTAAGTCCGGACTATTCAAATTTATAAAATTAATTACAAATTCAAAACCAGGACCTACAACGGGTTGTGTCCGTTGTAATATATATATATATTTGTCTCGTAGCACTATTTGTTGATCTTTTGTCAGTTAACATTAATTGTTGATCATTTTAAAACGCTTATAACTTAAGTTCTAATTATAATAGAAAGCTAATTTTGACACCATTCAATTCAGAATGAAAAACCGCATATGAAAAGTATCATGTATAGTTATATATACAAAAAAAATTACTTAATTTTAACAACACATTGTTCATCCCAAAATTACCTTCTTTGTTGATCGAAATTCGTTTTTGTTGATCTAGCTTATTGATCAACAAAAAACTGTTAAAAATATGTTTGTGTTTGTATACAGCGTGTCCCATAAGTAAAGTAACAAACTTCGGGAAATGGTTCTGTAGGTCAAAATAAGGAAAAAAGTTTATTTAAACACAAACCCGAAAACGCTTCGTTTTCTAGATATCCGCCATTTTGTTTTTTGTACAAAATAATTATTATCTAGAGAACAGTTTGACTGATTGAGTTCAAACTTGGCATGCAGTTTAATCAAACAAATATGTAGCTCAAGAAATATAAGCGATTAAATCCAATCATTATTTTAAAAATGGCGGCTGTTTGAAAATTTTAAACCTAAATTACTCAAAACCGTATATTTTAACAAAATATTTCAAGGAAACTTTTTTGTAGCCCTTTTTTATTTTCTATCGGATGGTGTAACTGTCAAAACAATCGGATGAAGGATAATAGTTCAATTATGTGTAAATAATTGAGGGCTAAAAAAAAGGTGTCTTGAAATTTTGTTGGTTAAAATGTGCGGTTTTTTAGTAATTTAGGTTTGAAATTTCCAAACAGGTGCCATTTTGAAACTGTTATGTTTTGCAGGAATATGTTTTAGTATTTTAGTTATTAGAAATAGTATTTTGAATGTTAAGGTTTTGACCAGTAAGACGGACAAGGAAGTACAGTATAAACACGGAAATTGTAGCGAGGTCGCGCGAAGAGTTCGTTAAACGCGGAACACGGAACTCGCTTTGCTTTGGTTTGTTTTAAGATGACAACAAGGAAGCTAGACGGGTTATAAAGTATAATCCGAATCTAGAATCGAGGCCAGAGGATTGTGGTCGATGGGCCAGAGTGGACTGGTCCGGTGACCCGTGAGGGGCTGCGAGTTAGGCCAGTCTGTTATTATCGCGTGTGGCCGGAAAAAGTTGGGCCGGTTCGTCGTGCAAAGTGCGGCCAGGAAATCGGGACTTGGAATTCAGCTCGAGATTTGGACCATCGAGATACCTGTGAAGACATCAAACTAAGTGAGCAAACCAAAGTATTTCAGTCTATAGTTAGAGTCACGTAATATTCAGAGTTTTGGGATATTCAGATAAAAGTAACACGCTCTAGTCGCCAATACCGTAATCCAGTCTGTCTTATAAAGGTCAATACCTAATATAGGAAAGTATTGTTCGAACCCGCGAATAAGGATAGCTATTTTCAAACCTATCAAAACTCATTATTGGATTTAATCGTTTATTTTTCTTGAGATACATAATTGTTAGGTTAAACTTTATGCTAAGTTTGAACTCAATCAGCCAAACCGTCCTTTCTCTAGATTTCAAATATCTAGAAAACGAAGCTTTTTCGAGCTTGTGTTTATATGAACGTTTTTCCTTATTTTGACCCATAGAACCAATCCTCGAAGTTTGACACTTTACTTATGGGACACCTGGATAATAGTTTTCCTTTGTTGTTTTTTTTATGCATTGTGCATGTTATCATAAATTGTTGTGTGAAATAATATATTAATAATAACTTTTTAGCACTTTATGTTGCAATTTTCTACAGATACTACTAGTAAATATAACACAGAGTAAATAAAACTCTTCCGGAAAACGTGTTATCTTAATAATAGCTGAAACTAGAAACGGGAAGTTTGTTAAGAATGTTCTTTGTTTCATATGAGATGGTGGAGAATTGAACTTTTATTTAATTAATTTAAAACAGCATTATTTTCCAGAAACCCTATCCCGGCTATTACTAAAACTAAAACAATAAAAGAAAAATTTAATTTATGTTTTTTTTTATTTTGTAATGTTGAAGGTATTGCAGAATTAAATTCCAAGTTATCATTCAACAACGTCTCTTAACTCTTTTGGAAAACTCTTTACTATAGTTCAGCTTGATAGAAAATAGAAGCTGTAAATTATGGTCGGAGTGTTTTGACTTTGCCATAAACCAGGAAAACATCGTTTAGTTTTTTATTTAAAAACATAAGAAAATAAGAAACTGTTTTGGAAAACTCGTTACGATATCTGCATAGTTGCTAAAACTAAGGATGCAAAATATGTGTAGAAAGGTTATTCTGCGCCTTTGGAGATAACGAAGGATACCTATTTTTAATTTATAATTTTTAAAAGGGAAGAAAATATTTAAATCCTT
>JAGFPH010002570.1:6043-26163 GCA_018207615.1 Philaenus spumarius | reverse complement strand
ATATCTTGTGGTAAAAACGATTACTTTATCGCAAGAATTACTTCCTATAGAATGGGGGTACAGAATGTTTGAATGTGAGTTTTAACTCTCTCGTCCAGTCTTCTACAGTTAGAACCAACCTCAGAGTTAATTATGTTTTAACCTATGGATACTGATAACTGACACTCGATTTACTTATGCACTATGCTGCTACTCAATTTGTATTATGCTAGCACAAACTAAAGACCTTTTGTTCTTTACCAACAAGAAATATATATTTTTTTAAACACACATTCTAAAAAAATTACTTTTTTTGCAAGAATTATACACAAAAGTCTTATGGGAGTGCTATCAGAATAACTAATCTACTTAACACAGAAAAGTTTATGTTTTAGTATTGTCTCCTTTATACTATATGTGATAGCCATGACCAGATTTTTATTCATTATTTCTACATGAATATTTCTAATCCTGTAAGTACAATTATTTTTTTTAAGATAAGTAATTTTAAATTTATCAATTTAAGAGAAAATCCTTTTTGTGAAGATGTAATTTCAGTATTATAGAAAACAGAACAGTTAAAATATTTGTGTCAAATTTATTATTCACTTTTACAATGTTTGCATATTATCCTATTTCAAAACATAGCAAATTAAAACTAGTTGAGTGTGCCTGTCTCAAAGATAGTAGAGTTGACTCCATAACAATATTAAAGATTTTATTCGTGGAAAAACAACCACCTCTTTCTGAATGCTATAGTATTAAATTTTTAAAAACTAAAGTAGATTGCATTAAAACTATCAAATATTAATTTATAGCATAGTCCAACTACCTATTGTTACCTTTGCCGCACAATGAGTATTCATGTTTATTATCCCTAATAAAACAAGGAAATGCCGGCTCAAAGAGGCGATGTTAGGTCAGGTACTGGTGAGGTATCTTGGTAAACATCCAAGGGGTGGTAAGGGTCGTAAACACTTAGGCTTGCACTGTGGCCTACAAGTATTCAATTATAACTATTTTGTAGATTAACATTACTGACAAAATTATTTATTTTAGGATAAGGAATTTAATTCAATTGTTTAAAATTTTCAAATGTAGACCTATATGTTCTCGCTGATGGTGCGAGATTTCGTTTGATTGTTTCATTTAGGTGTGGATTGATCAATAGATAAAAGTTCGTACAAATCATTTAAAAGTGATCACTATATTTAGAAATATACAATTACATTTTTTATGTTAAATACGAAAATACGTGGAGGGGGAAAAGTCTGAGAACTGCTTAATATTTGGTATATAAGGAAATTTTTAAGGTAGGTGTGATTGAGGACCTACTCTATGTATATTGCAATTATATTCACAACGGTTTAAGATATGAATGTGCGGTTTTTAACATTGATTTTCTCTTAAATTTTTACATTGAAATTATGTATCAGATGACCACTTTATTATTTATAAATAACGCTGCACTAAAAATTTTGAAAAACAACCCCCTTTATTGCCAAAAAACCCCCAAAAATCAGTTATTATTATTATTATTAGCTATACGAAAATTCTTAGAAAAATGCAGTTTTTTGCATTAAAGGATACTAATAAGCCAAATTTTATCAAAATCGTTAGAACCGTTTTTTTTTATAAAAAAATAACTGATTTTTTGGGGTTTTTTTGCCAAAAAGGGGGTTGTTTTTTAAAAATAATTTTCAAACCCGTTTTTTGTGCATCCATACAGGCCTACTTGACATGTCTGGTGCAAATTTGTTTGAAATCGATTGAATAGTTTTCGCTCTAGCTTTATATACATACAGACATATACATACATACAGACATACATATATGAATACATACAGACAGACATTTTGTAAAAAATAATTTTTGGACTTAGGGGGTCCCAAAACGGATATTTCCACAAAAATCTCAACATCTATTTTTTTTGCGATCACTATACTTTCTCTGTACTATAGTAGGGCCTATAGTGAGAAAGTAAAACGGTTTGAATCATTATTATTGTGTTTTGTATAGCGCTAGTCTATACGGTTTGTTATTAAATAAGTTCAGTCCTCTTTCAATGCAGTGACATAGTATGTTTAATTTTTGAGCATACAGTATTACTTAGTAAAATTAGTAATATTTAGGTAGTTTTTACAAGGAATGTATTTATATATCAAGCTATATGTCATTAAAAACTTGCATTTTACTACAGAGTAAACATACTTTAATTCTGGTCAGGAAGCTTTTGGCAGTCATTACAATAAACTAGGAGAAACATCAGTGAACTTCGCATGCATATACTCTTATAACCTCTGCACAAGTATTTTATAAACTTTTGCATTAAACTTGTAAGTACCCTAACTAATGATAATAAATGGGATTAATTGTTTAAATCAAATTATTAAGTAAATGATATATAACAAGAATTATAAGAACTGTTAAAAATAACCAGCATAATTTAGGTTCTCTTCAATATAAATCTAACCTACAGACTACTCAATCAATTATTAATTGAAACAATATAAGTAACAGATGATTATTTTACCAACATTTAACATCGTCAATTTTTTCTGTTATAAAATATGCAAGTGTACTATAATATTATTTTGATTTTTAATATGGTTTATACCATACACATTTAAATAATGAATTAAAAGTTTTAAGCTTTTAATTAGTCCATGAGTACCAAACATTTAAATGAAAATAGTATAACTGGGAACTTTACGTATATGTCTTTTATATAGTCAAATAGTTTTTTTTAACTATTTAAGATTTTTGACCATACATTTTAAATATTTGGAGATATAACCAAACTTTAAAGGCAAAGTATGTATATGTTTAAAAAGCATTATTTGGTATTTAAGTAGAAACTAGGGGAGACCCCTGCGTGCTCCGCACGCCAACCCCCCACCCCCCAACTCCCTGTTGGAACCCGTTGTGTGCCGTTGGAACCCGTTGTATAGTCAGCAAGGCTCAGGTCTACACTTTAATAAAAACCTAACCTAAAAATGTATTTAAAATTTGAAATAAACTGTCAATGAAAATATTAGAGACTACAGCTGATTACTGAATCAACAATAAACATTACAAATCAGACCTAAAACACACCAACAATAACATAACCTAAATCAAATCATCTGTTGACATTTGAGTAAGTTTAAAGTAAACAACTTATTTATTTCAAACTCAATTAGTTTATCAGCTGTTTAAAATCAAAGTACAGTATTTCCTATTTAGCGTAGTTGTAGCATAGGCTACTGATGCATTTTTAAAACTCGGAATAAAACTAAAATAAAAGTGTAAATCAAATATTTAGCTTCACAGTGACTTAGAACTGGAAATTATATTTTAAATAAAAAAAGAATCATCAAAATCGGTTAAGTATTAACTTCAGGAAGTGAGTGAACTAAAATCAGGAATTGTTTTAAATATATATATAAGTAGTATTTACACTAGATCTGATTGTTAGGTAATAATTTTGCATATTGTCATTTATATTTATCAAAAATTCTATATTATTACTGTTGGAAACTTGAAGTTAAGTACTCGAATTAAATTTTGATAGAACTCCATATATCATAAGCAAAGTTTGGTAAAATTGTTAATTCTGAGTAAAACATAAAAATACAAAAATCAATTATGAAAACCGATTACGGCCGCCAACTTAAAACAAAACCATAAATTCAAAAATTGTAAAATGTTCTTTTAAAAGATATTCATAATAATTGGGTAACTCTCAACTACAGTAAATATTTCTTTAAAAATTACAGCCACGTCCATAATATACTTTTTGGGCCATTGGAATTTGAAAACAAATATTTCTCTTAGATTAATTTGAGTTGCAAAATATTGAAGTTTTAGCAGAAACCAAGCTAAACCGATTCTGGTATTAAAATTAGTTTCTATAACGATGGATTGACCACACTTTAAAATATTTTTGTTGATATATTTGCCATGTTAGTTCTGGTTAAAAAAAAATAAAGAGGACCCAGAACTAGAATAATAGAACTGAGACGTCTGGAAAACAAAATCCTAAGTATAAAAGAATGAGAGAAACCACTGTCACAAGGCACCGGCGTACAAAGAATGACTCTTTTTTTTTTAGCTAAGTCAACATAGGTCTGGTTTTATTTTTTCTATTTAGTTTATACATGTGTTAGTTCTTCACTAGACAACAAGAGTTTATTTATACTCTCAAAATGTCACGTATTACTTCCTATACAAAAATGATTGCAAATGTTGTAACAACAACCAACAACAAAATGTAAGAATAAACCGATTAGTTTACTGCCTATACGTAAAGTTCCCAGTTATACTATTTTCATTTAAATGTTTGGTACTCATGGACTAATTAAAAGCTTAAAACTTTTAATTCATTATTTAAATGTGTATGGTATAAACCATATTAAAAATCAAAATAATATTATAGTACACTTGCATATTTTATAACAGAAAAAATATTGTCTAATTATTATACATCTAAAATAGTCATTTTGGAATAATCAAGTAGTCCAGCCATAATTAGAACTCCTATTTTCCATATGTTGCAAAGAATAAACCATTTAAAATATAATAATATCAACATATTATATCCATTTGTTTTCTTAAACCCCTAATATTTGAATTTACACAGTTAATATAGCCAGGTAATAAATGTCAATACAATTACATATTTAGCTTAATTAGACGCGCTCTGTAGATATCTTAAATACTCCCCCTCAAAATCCGCAGTTTGTTGGTGACTTTTCTTAAAATCATTTATAAAACTCATAATATACTTCAAATGAAATAATCAGAGCAGCCCTATAGCATTTAAATTATAAGTTTAACATATTTTGTTGGTGAACACAGTACATTTGGCTAAGGAATCATTCAGTTATGTTACTTATAAACTTATTACACAAATTAAGGCTACGTGGTTTCATAACAACTCCATATTTCATATTGATAACTCCACTACAGTCAGATAGATTTAATGTAAGCTTCATTACGGTAAATACATTGTAATTAAAGTCATTAGCACAATTTTGGAATTTTATCTTCAAAGTCAAAGTATTGTGATGTTCAGGGTTTAGAAAATAAAATATAAGTAGAGGGTAATGTCCGTTTTTTGGTAATTAGAATGCCAGAGTTTAGGTTCTTACTTTTAGTAGTCGTGGAAGACAAAAACAATGGTGACTATTTTTAAAAGGAATTTCATTTAAAAACATACACCGCATCTAACAGGCCATCCGAGCAGTGCGTACTAGATCAAACGAATCGGTTCAGCCAAAAACTGAAACCCCACAAATTCTTTTCTAAAGAAACTAAGGAGAGTCTTTTTTTTATTTTTCATTTAACTGTTGGAAAAGTGACCAAATTCGATATAGATTGAAATTATATATCATAATCAATGTTTGTTAAAATTGTAAGTTTTGATTAAAACGGCTAATTAGTAGTAAATAAAAATACGCAAACAGTTTATTGTCACCAACTTGAAACGGGAACAAAAAATATATAATTATATTTTTAAACGATACTAGTAAACGATCTATAAAATGATGATACCCATGTTTATATTAAACATTTCTTCAAAGTCGCATTAACCACCAAAAGATGCCTTTTAGAGCTCTTAAATATGAAATAATATATTATGTTTAGATTTTTTCATTCCAAAATAGTGGGGTTTAATTAGTTTGCTCACTAGGGTATTATTATGGTGGCCTGTTACACTTTGAATATGTAGATTGACTTGTTTCTTTTAATTTAAAATACTACATCAAAGCTTAAAACATTTAATTAACTATATAAAGTATTTTATAAACCTTAATAGAAGTAATAATAATACAATAGAACATTCGCACATTTAACTGTGCAATTTATAGAAAATTAAAATTGTACGTCTAAAATTAATGTTTTAAAATAACGAGATATAGTAAAAATAATAAACATTTACCAGATTAAGTAATGATTCCGAAATTTCCAATAGAAGACCCTACATATTTATAGTTTATCTGTTTTACAACTAATGAACTAAAATGCTTATTTAACCTTAAAATCCACATATAGAGTAAGTATTGCAAATTAATTTAAAACTTTTTGATTTTGTCAAAACAAAATTATTGTTCTTTGGAGAAATTTAACAATGCATGGACACTTTACAAATCCATAATACAAATTTGAATTTATTTAGGCTATCAAATTAACCCATAATTAAGGAGCTTATTATATTTGCCAAAACTTAATATTTTCCCGTTTTGCCTATTTTAATTTACGGCTTTCCTTAAACTATTTATGTTATTTCTCCTCGTGATATTTCGTAAGTATTATATTCCATAAGTCGAATTGAGTATTTTTATGTAACACAGTATTTAAAAATAGCATGCACTTCAAATCACTGACTTATTTAAATCCATTTAAATCAACTTGTTTCTAATTGTTACAACTACAAGACGAGATGTAAACTTATGTCTAAGTACGTCTAAAATATGTCTAATACACCATTAAAGAAATTAAAAAATAGTAAAAGATATTTAGAAAAACCTCTCTCTATTTCCTTAAAGATTTAATGCTGGTTGAAATATTGAGAAACAACTAAGTTGTTCAGTTGTTAAAAGTGAAAGCTAAATCACATGACTATAGTTCATTTCACCTCAGCGTGAGGCAAATATAAATGACCGTAATAAAACCCTTACCCTCAGGCCTATTGTGCGACATCGGGGATGGGCACTTGTCGTCTGCCTTTGTATTAGAGTTATTGCTGTTTGTCCCAGTGCCATTATGCAAACTTTTTTAATTGAAAGAAAAACTTAAAACAAAATATATCATTCGCTGTGTTTTGATCGCGTGATTATTTTTATACCAAATATGAAGTAAATCGGTTGATTTTGGGGAAGGAAAAGTAAATAATTAAATCCTATGTGTTTTCAAATATTTTTTATCATCATGAATACGGAAATAAATTTACATTGAATAATGATGTTGAGTTTTATAAAAACCTCTTACTTACTACTGTACACAATAATCATCACCTTATAGTGGCCTGACATGCTTAACATTGTCGTTAATCAAACAATAACCAAGGCTTTATGTTTTGAATTGAAAACTCATAAAAAATACTTTACTCTTTATTTGGGCATTGGGCATTGAAAATTGACAACAAAATCAACCCAAGTATTATTAAATAAACGTAAGTCCTTATAAGGGAATATATTAAATTTATATGGCACACCTACGTCATTGAAATAAATAAACTAATATTACTCTATTGACCACATTAGACTAATAACTTAATGAACCAATAAAGTAGCTATTTTTCACAAAACTAGATAGTTCAAAGAAATTTCAAGATTTCCGTTAAATATACTGTATTAGTCAAATTATATTAAATTTATAAATTAAATTAAAGATAAATAATAGACTATCATTAATGATGTACTTGTTTCGCCTGTCCCTAAATAGCCTATTAAAATTTTGTTTAGTGTGCAAGTAGCTAGAAGGAATAGCCTATGTTTAATTTTTATCCGTGCTATGTACTGCAATAAGATGTGTAATTTTATATTTTCGTGTAGCCCATGCTCTGTTTGTCTATAATATTAAGATGTATTTAATTTTAATTGTATTTTATGCTCGATGTATATAGAACAGTTATTTAATAGTTTTACTTAATGTCTATATTTTAATACTGCATTTAATTAACAAAAAAACTGTCAGGCCACTATAATGTGATGATTATTGTGTACAGTAGTAAGTAAGAGGTTTTTATAAAACTCAACATCATTATTCAATGTATATTTATTTCCGTATTCATGATGATAAAAAATATTTGAAAACACATAGGATTTAACTATTTACTTTGCCTTCCCCAAAATCAACCGATTTCCTTCATATTTGGTATAAAAATAATCACGCGATCAAAACACAGCGAATGATATATTTTGTTTTAAGTTTTCCTTTCAATTAAAAAAGTTTGCATAATGACACTGGGACAAACAGCAATAACTCTAATACAAAGGCAGTCGACAAGTGCCCATCCCCGATGTCGCACAATAGGCCTAAGGGTAAGGGTTTTATTACGGTCATTTGGTTTTGCCTCACGCTGAGGTGAAATGAACTATAGCTGCTACCTGCCTTCTCTCCCTTTGTCCCGAACGCACCCAGAACGTACCCAAAAACTATGTAGTTTAGAGTGTTCTACATATTTGTCAATGGTCAGTTTGTTTCATTTGACCAAATGTTGAAAACATATGAAGAACAATTTCATCCTAACTTAGGTAAACGTATTATTTCAATTACAACTGGAAATTATTTGCTATTCAATATGGCCAATAGCATCGTTGCTTCAATGTTCTCTACTTCCGTTTCCATCGTAACGATTTAAAATGGAAATTGTAAAAAAAAACTTAAAGATTGACATGCTGGCTTGAAAATTGTTGTAGATATTTAAATTTTCAATATTCCGCTTACTATTTTATTTTGTGTATAATAATTTAGCAAAAGTGACCGCTCTTACAGGTACGAAAATGGCGCGGCGGTTTTAACAAAACGATTTACTTTTTTAATAAATGCTAAATCTCGTTTTGAAATTATACATTAAAAATAGTCCATTTTAACACATCAGAAAAGTTTTGAAACCAAATAAGTAAATCAATGTATTTACTGATAAACTAAAAAATTAAAAATTTATGTGAACTGATTTCAAATCGTTACTTATTTGGAAATATTAAAACAAACCAAAAAGCAGGACTAATGCCTATAAAATACATTTATCTGTACTATAAATGATGTCATCCATCTAATTCATTGATATTCATGAACTTCATTATTTTTACTGCATGACTAAGTTAGGAACACACATTTAGAAATAAATAATAATTTTAAATATTGAATACAAAGAATTGATATAGGCAATACTACTGACAATGTTCATTGTACACAATGTCTAAGCAGAAATATTTTCTATTAAAACCAAAATATCTTAACATAAAAATTATTGTGTGGAATCTTATCTAGATTTTTAACCAATGCTGTTGATAAAAACAAATCAGTATTGAAGCAGTATTCGCATGAATTGCTTACAAACGCAATCGGTTTAAGTTAGTATTTTTGTATTTTGTGTATCACAAGGCTTATACGATCTGTTATTATAAAATAAGTATTTTTTCGCTCTAGTGTCATAGTGTGTTTAATTTTTGAGCGTACTAAATGATAAAACAAAAATATTTGAGTTTGAAAAATGTTGAACAGTTTTTAGGTAGTTTATACGCATTGTACTAAACTGTTTACAAACAAGTGAATATCTTCTTGTCCGTAGAAGCTATTTGCAACTATTTTAATATACTAGGGAAGATTCAAAATGGCGGAGTTATACCGATTAATCGTTTTTGGGTAGGAATTTAAGGGTATATAAGTATATGGGTTTTTCCCACCTTCATAAAATGGTAGTAAATATGCTTCAAAATAGCCGACATTTTAGTTAAAGGGTCCTTGTAGGATGTCCCAGACACTGATATTTTTATTTTTCGATTTTACACAAAATGGCGGCTTGTTTGATTCAAACCAAAATGGCAAAGTTCTCCCACTCATAAGCCCGTGTGCAGTTTTTGAGCTATATCGTTCGAAAGGTAATTAAATTTACTACAATCCTGTGCAAAGGTATTTCAGGTACAGACAACGGAACCAAGAACAAAATTGATAGGAAGCTCCTGATAAATGATTTTTTCAATATCCGTGTAAGGTTTTTGCGCAATTTCTCCCTCTCATAAGCCGGTCTGCAATTTTTGAGCTATATCGTTCGAATGGTAATTAAATTTACTATAATCCTGTGCAAAATTAATTCAGGTACAGTCCCCGGAACAAGGAACAAAATAGATAGGAAGCTCCTGATAAATGATTTTTTCATTATCTGTGTAAGGTTTTTGCTCAATTTCTCCAACTCATAAGCCCGTGTGCAATTTTTGAGCTATATCGTTCGTAAGGTAATTAAATTTACTACAATCCTGTGCAAAGTTATTTCAAATACAGTTTCCGGAACAAGGGACATAATTGATAGGAAGCTCCTGATAAATGATTTTTTTCATTATTCGTGTAAGGTTTTTGCTCAATTTCTCCCACTCATAAGCCCGTGTGCAATTTTTGAGCTAAATTGTTCGAAAGATAATTAAATTTACTACAATCCTGTGCAAAGTTATTTCAAATATAGTTTCCGGAACAAGGAACAAAATTGATAAGAAGATCCCGATAAATGTTTTTTTCATTATCAATGTAAGGTAATCACGCAATTTCTCCCACTCATAAACCCGAGTGAAATTTGTGAGCTATATCATTCGAAAGGCAATTAAATTTACTATAATACTGTGCAAAGGTATATTTTTAACATTTTCCGGAACAAGGAACAAAACTCATAAGAAACTCTCATTATATAATACTAGTTATTCCCTGATAAGAAAATGCGGCTATAGTAATGCGGCAGTGCTGCTTACGGGTTTTTTTATAATTATAGCCCGACTGGATTGTAAATAACTAATTACTAATTAATTACCTTGTTTTTAGGTGATCATTAATTAAATATGGTTTATTACCACTACATATGACTACATACTTTTTGACTAACTGTTAGTAATTTTCAAATATATACGGAAACAACACACATTTACACACTTAAAACAACGAAAATAAGTTCACATTTAAAATTGCACATATATGAGCGACACGTGTTGTTGGTGATCCTCAATGTGAACTTGATGTCCACTTCCAAAATAAGATACAGTAATTTTAATACTTTAAAAGTTTATAGATTTCTTAAAGGAAGAAGGTTTAACTGCTTAACAAATAGTAAAGAATGTACATTACTAGGCAATTTCACTATGCATCGAATGAGATGTTTCTGTTGAATCACTATCGGTCTCATCGAAACGCATGTGAATTTAGGAAGAAAATCTGTTAGTTAATTTTAGTTTAAAAAAATGTAATTATCTTTGATCGTTTATCTTGAAAATTAATTACTAGCGAATTTGAATTGGAAAGATGAGCTACTACAGTGAAGTGACTCTTACGGTGAGACTTAAGGTCAATGAGCAACGATCATGGTCCCCAGAACACGCCGTTTTGTGGTGTCTTCAAACATGTTATATATAAATATGTGTTCACACTGCGTAAAATCCGGCCGATTTGGTACAAATTTGGTTATCACGTTGGGGTTTCTAAGTGTTTCGGACGAGTT
This sequence comes from Philaenus spumarius, assembly GCA_018207615.1. NCBI lineage: Eukaryota > Metazoa > Arthropoda > Insecta > Hemiptera > Aphrophoridae > Philaenus > Philaenus spumarius. The sequence continues at coordinate 14,996 of JAGFPH010002570.1, read as the reverse complement.
CGTTAGCCAAAATTTCCAAAAACCGGAAGCATCTTTTTCTGTCGGAAGTAATTTTTTTAAGATTTTTTGTACTAGAATGAAAATTTTTGTGGTTTCAAGTAAAAAATTACTATACTACATTATTCTCTACATTTTCTTTTTTACACGCCCTTATAGCTCGTCTGGTTCGCCCAAAATCGATCAAAACGTAAAATAATATAAAATCACTTGGTTCAAATCCACAAGGGGGGGGGGTTGCAGCTAGGAAGCTTCTCTTACGAGGCCGACGGTGGTCAACTTATTATTATTATAATGCAAATAAGTTATATTATATTAAGATTATTAAATGTATTTTAAATTGATAAATAGTAACAATAGATAAACTACTAATTGTCACTATTTATCTATTTCTATAACAACAGTGTTTTTGATTGTTGAAATTCAGTCAAGAGCAAACATTCGCACAACACACACGCTCACATCTTTCTTCCAATGACTATAACGTTTGGAGAAAGCCAGCTGAAGACTTAACACTAACAACGTATATAGTTGGTCCCACACACATACGATGAGGTTCGTAAATGCCAACACTCACCTACACCATACAACACATACAGATGGTCTATAGTATAAATATATATTTATTCTATATGATTATAAATATATTATTAGGTATATTTTTATTATGATACGACGTATCAGCTATTTGTACACCGGGTATAACGTTTTATTTTTTCGTTCTTTTTTTAACTAATCTACTACATTCCCTTACACTGCGGGCCTTATTAACTGAGTCGTATGTTCGTGGTTCCCCCTATAAACGAGCAAAGAAATGGTTCGCGCATGGGTGAAAAGTGAAAAGTAACGAGGACTTGGTGTCCCGCTAATTCGTCGGTGACCCCCACGTTCTTTACACTATTTCACTCAACCATTGCTTTGCGCGTTACACCCACACGCGAACCACTGTTTTGTGCGTTTCAACCACGTGCGATGCGCTGATTTGCGTGTCCACAACACACACACAACACACACAACATACACTCTTACTCATATAGGAGTGGGTATTTCAGCTGGAACACACAAACAATATGGGTACAATAAAACTGTTTGAAAAAGTGGTCTTTTTCTTTTATTTTACGTTTTAGTAGTAAGACACAGAATACAGGTAAATATTTTGTTTCTAAAATGACGGTTGGCAACACTGGACTCGTATGACATATCTGTATCCTGGGTCTGAATAGTTTATATTTTGATTTGGCTATTTCTTGTTAGTGATAACTTTGATGTAATTTACCTTTTTAGCGTTATTATAAATTGTGTTTAAAAACTTTTGTATCTTTTTTAAAATACTGAACATACTAATGTCTTTACTTAGGCTAGTGTTAATCTTGTATTACTTAATTAATACTTATAATAAAATGTGTTTTTCTTGTAATTGTTTTCATTTATTGGTCTTAATTATTTATAGTAGTAAACCAAACGTCACCAATGACGTAATGAAAATGTAATTGTCACAATTGGTACTTTATAATATAGAACAAGTTATGTTAAATAATGATTTCATAGAACATAGGCCTAATGTGACCTAATAAAAAACAAGCAAACTTGTTCATTTTCACAAATGTTTTATATAGTACAAAACGAAAAACTAACTTCAAACTGCTTTATATAGTTCCAATTCATTATGACTTCATAAATGGTAGCCTATATATTTTATCACTCCATGACTTGTATGGTTCCCGAGTCCACGTCAAATTAGTACATTACCGTAAAGCACCCGTGGAAGAATACAGACAAATCCATGTTAAATTTGAAATTGACTTATCTTAGACACTATTTGAGATTAGCCAACAGCAATTATTAAAAAAATTATTTCACTTCACCACGTTAAATAGGTCCTGTAACATAACCATAACCTACCCAGGAGAGGATGTTATGAATGCATAAAAAGGAAAACTATGTTAAACGTAAAATTGCTTCATCTAAAGAATTGTTTTTAAAGTGAACTAATAATTAAAATTTTATTCAAATAATTCGACTTTAAGCGAATTACCAAAATTAAGTTTATAGGTTTTAGGGAATCAACCAACTACAGTATTTGCTAAATTGGTCTACTCACGAAGGCGCTGAATAGCTGCATCAGTGTGCGACATGTTTTAGAGTTTGTTGGTGCCTGAGAGTTCTGCCCCATCTAAGGCATCTCTTTGTTTTTCTCTAAGGCATCTCTAAGCTTTATTCTCTATTAATATAAATATTTATTATACCTATATTTTTTTAATTATTACAATTTATTTTAAACGAATAATTTCTTTTCGTATGCGTTCAATCGCAACCTCACAACCTCAGGTAAGTCCATCACTCGGTCGCCTCTATAGATCCCATATAATAACTGCAAGTCTTTCTTTTATCGCCTCTAACTAAAAAGCAAAAAACGATTTGACATAGAAAGACGCAGTTTGAAGTATTCTATAAAGAAAATTTCTATTTTCACTAGGAATAATGTCATCATTTTCCGACCCTGAAAACCCCAAATTGTTTTCCAAATTTGGATCCCATACAAATACAAGGCGATAAATTTTGATATTTTAAAATGAAAAATGTCTGAAACAATAGTACGTATATATTATAACCATACATTTACTAAACATGCCCTACAAACGTTTTGAACATATTTTTTGATTTTATTGAACCTGTATACACATGTTTAAATTGATATTATTAATGTATGTATATTCAAAGTTTAAAAACGATTGAATAAAATTACAGATATTATGGTATGAACATCATATAGGCCTATGTTATCTTAAAAATTGTCTTCGAACAGTATGTTTACTAACTTTGCGAAATTGTACAGGACATCATTGTGAAAGAATACATTTGTATTGGTCGCAAATAAAGGTGCAAGTTTACTATTCGACCCTAGGCTAACCTATGGCATCAGAAATTCATGAATAATTAAAAAAAACCTAAAAGGTTCTAACCTATAGTATTTAGTCACAGTGTGTTTACCTGTATTCAACATTTAACAGTAGAATGTAAAACAACGTCGTTGTCTGCAAAAATATTAGGCTAGGGTCGAATAGTAAACTTGCCCATACTGTGACTAAATACTATATAGGTTAGAACCTTTTAGGTTTCTTTAAAAATTGTTATTCTTGCATTTCTATTGCCTTAGGTTAGCCTAGGGTTGAATAGTAAACTTGAGCCCAACTAATAAGCCATGTTGGTGTTTTGCAAAAGTTTTATTCCATGCGTAAAACCAATGCGATCACAGTACTACGCTTTAAGGTTTTTACTTAACATAGGCGATCACAGTATGTATTTAAAATTTTTAAAAATTACAAGGTTTTAATTATTTACCCTCTGCGATAACAGTAGTCTATGTTTTCAGTTTCTAAACACACATATAGGCTATATATATATGTTGGTTGCACTTCTTTCTTCCAGACTATTCTGGCATGCTGTAGTAGGCCTAAAGCTGTTGGTCTATCTGGTGATTTCATGAAAATTATAGCTAAAGTGTGCAATATTAATTTTTCATAAACAACTTTTGGTTAGGTAATTTCTTATATGTTTATAAATGATTCCTGCCATCAGTCAAGTGATCCCTTATAGATAAAAGAAAAAGTGAAGTTTTGTGTCTTTATTAATACTTGTGGTCACGTTTAATTATAGGCCTTAATAGTACCAATGAAATTAGGATCAATATGTACAAAACTAGTTTGAGCTTTCTAAAATATACTGTCAATTAGGTCCAGGTTAGCTTTGGATTACTTATTTTTATTATATTAATACCTATGTTTCCTATAAAAAAGGAATTTACACGATTAGTTGGTAAAACAGGCACGTGTTTAAACATGATAGTCAATAAAGGTTGTTGCGTTCTAATTAAATGGTTAACTTTTATCTACATTCAGTTTGGAGTTGGGTGCTTTTGGCTAAATCTGTATATTTAATTTGACTTTCAAACATTCTGTGACAAGCTAGGCCAGATTTGTTATATATAATAACTAGGGGCTCTGCCCCTGGGAGCTTCGCATCCCAACCCCGCCTCGGCCTTCGGCCTCAGATGGCTGCTTCGCTTCGCTCGCAGTTGGAAAATTTGCTACAGAATTTCGTTAATCTTTGGCTCGTTTGTACATAGGTGACCGAGCACAAATCAGCTGTTTTATTTGGCAGCTGACTCAAACTCATTAAACATTATCTCCATAAGATTAACATGGGAAATTTGAAGGATTGTTTGGCGGAGCTCCTTCTCGGTTTAATAGCGGCTAAATGGATGATTTGATCTTGATTCTGACGGGAAATTTCTGCTTTGAAATTCAATTTTCTACAACTTTTGTATTTAACATTTTTTGCTATCTCTTGCCGTTTTCTTACTAAATGCGCTCAAAGTGGGAAAATTAAGAAATTGAAAAAATCTAAAAAATCTTTCCCGCCCAAAAGGTGCTTCCAAAATTTAAAAATGTTAAATTCTGGCAAATTTTCCAAAAGTTGCTCGTCGAGAGCTTTAATTCAAGTATGAGGTCGAGAGGGGTACGCTTACGAGAAGTGCCTAATAATTAATGTCAGTGAATTGGTGAAATCGTCTAGCTTTAAGGACTTTGGGCAGAGCCTCCCTTCTCGGATGAATAGTGGCTAAATGGATGATTGATCTTGATTCTGACGGAAAATCGCTGCTTTGAAATTTAATTATCTATAACTTTTGTATTTAACATTTTTTGTTATCTCTTACAGCTTTCTTACTAAATGCGCTCAAAGTGGGAAAATGAAAAAATTGAAAAATCTAAAAAATCTTTCCTGCCCAAAAGGTGCTTCCAAAATTAAAAAATGCTAAATTCTGGCAATTTTCCCAAAAGTTTCTCGTCGAGAGCTTTAATTCAAGTATGAGGTCGAGGGGGGTACTATTACGGGCAGTGCCTAATAATTAATGTCAGTGAATCAGTGTTACCGTCTATAAGTAGATGTTTCAAAATCAAATAAATGTTATTAACTTAAATAAATAGCCATTTCTTATAAAAAGCTAGAGTATTTTGATAAAAGTTAGTATTAATTAATTGTCATGATTTAAAAAAAAAAACCTTAATCATCAGATCAAATAGTAATATGCAACTACTTTGTGTGTGCGACCAACCAATAATGAATGTTGAATTGCCACTCTTAACATTAAATTGTCTAGATTGAACAAACTGTAACACACTAAATGTTGACACATACGTGTGGTACCGGAATTTAATACAATACATATAGGCCTATAGAGTTTTATGAACTAGATTTGCATCATTTATGGCATACATATGCCACAATGGTGCGGTATACATTTTAGTTGTAGTACCTTACATACATATAGAACCATCACGCATAACACACACACACACAATACAAATACACAAGATACAATACAACAAACAAACAAGATAAAATTTTTATAAAATATAAACAAATTAAGACACAGTGAACCAAGTATACATGTTATCTCATATTAATTAATTACATGAGTCGAAATCCTGAATACAAAATGCATCCAAGGCACCCAGAAGTTGTGAGCCGAAGTACTCCTCCAATGAATAAATAAACGGTACCAGGAACTGGCACATACTTTCTCACAAACACATTTAAATTACTATAAACAGATTCACTGTGACTTGTAGGGTGGGGTAGGAGAGTTTTTTTATTAAAGTTGGAGATTAACTAATAAATATTATTATTATTATCTAGAGAGAAAACTATTCGATCGATTTCGAAAAAAATTGCACCAAACACGTCAATTAGGCTTTATAGATGCACGTAAAAAGGTTTTGAATTTTTTTTTAAAACAACCCGCTTTATGGCCAAAAACCCCCCAAAATCAGTTATTATTATTATTATTAGCTAAACGAGAATTTTTTAGTTTTTGTATATGGTAGGGCAAATTAAAGGCTACAAATAAGCCAAATTTTATCAAAATCGTTAGGGCCGTTTTTTTATAAAAAAATAATAACTGTTTTTTGGGGTTTTTTTGGCCAAAAAGGGGGTTGTTTTTCAAATATTTTCAAAACCTTTTTTCGTGCATCTATACAGGCCTACTGGACATGTCTGGTGCAAATTTGGTTGAAATCGATCGAATAGTTTTCTCTCTAGCTTTGTATACTTTTAATAAAGTTGGAGATTAACTAATAAATATCATTATTATTATCTAGAGAGAAAACTATTCGATCGATTTCGAATAAATATGCACCAAACACGTCAATTAGGTCTTTATAGATGCACGTAAAAAGGTTTTGAAATTTTTTTATAAACGACCCCCTTTATGGCCAAAATACCACCAAAAATCAGTTATTATTATTATTATTACAAATAAGCCAAATTTTATCAAAATCGTTAGAGCCGTTTTTTTATAAAAAAAATAATAACTGATTTATTGGGGGTTTTTTAGCCAAAAAGGGGTTGTTTTTCAAAATTGATCAAAACCCTTTTTCGTGCATCTATACAGGCGTACTGGACATGTCTGGTGCAAATTTGGTTGAAATCGATGGAATAGTTTTCTCTCTAGCTTTGTATACTTTTATTAAAGTTGGAGATTAACTAATAAATATTATTATTATTAGCAAGAGAGAAAACTATTCGATCGATTTCGAACAAATTTGCACCAAACACGTCAATTAGGCCTTTATAGATGCACGAAAAAAGGTTTTGAACAAATTTGAAAAACAACAAAACTCCCTAAAATCAGTTATTGTTATTATTATTAGCTAAACGAGAATTTTTAGAAAGATCCGGTTTATTGCATATGGTAGGGTACATTAAAGGCTACAAATAAACCAAATTTTATCAAAATCGTTAGAGCCGTTTTTTTATAAAAAAATCATTGTCCCAGGTGGGACTCGATCACGCGACCTTTGAATTACTGGCCGTGCTCGCTACCGTGGTGCTACCCCGTGTGGCCGCCGCCGCGATGCTAGATTGACAACACAAACTTGTTTATTTTTAAACATTTCCCCATAATTATAAAACGCCGAAGTTTTGATAAAAGTGGGTGGTGTCATTTTGTTTGGCATCTTAAGCACTATAAATACTGAAAATTTGATCAAAATCATTAGAGCCGTATTTGAGAAATTTGCATTTTTCTCGTTTTTATGGGTTTATAGGGGTAAATTACCCTTAGAAATTAAAAATTCCAAAAAATGAAAAAATCTCCTGGAGATATTAGGGTTTAGTACCTACATACTAAAGTTTATGAAAATCGGACGAATAGTGTCCTCTCTGGTCGTGTATACATACACACACACAGACAGACTGACAGACAGACACCACTCTAAAAACCACTTTTTTGGATTCAGGGGGCGCCAAAACGGATATTTCCACCAAAAACTCAAATTCCAAAATTCTGACGAAAACAATACTTTCTCCATATACTATGGTATAGGGGGAGAAAGTAAAATCCTATATTTTTCAAAAGAAGGTCTATATGATTGATTAAATTTCAAATTAAACATTCCTCAGTTATTTGTTTTTGAATACGGAAAATTTTAAAAGCATCGACGGAGAAGACTAACCCATACATATGCAGTGTAAACAGATTTTATGGTTTTTACGCTGGTAATCCTTGAAACCATTGGGAGAGCAAAGCAAGCAGATGTGACATCTCCAATTCAAATTTTCGTCCATAATAGCACCAAGAAAATTTACATTAACTGTGTTATTGTATTTCTTTCTCACCTCTAACAATAATTGTATTTGGAGTTGATTTTGTTTTAAATTGTAGTGATTTAGTTTTTGCTACAGTTAATTTCAAATTATTTTATATAAACCGATCGTCGGTCTTTGACATTGTCAAATTTGCCGATATAGCTAAGTCCACACTACTTTATCCAAACACCGTCAAAGTAAGTTAGTGTCATTTTAAAGAAATAGTACTGATTAGTTTTTGAAACTGAGAGTCAACCTGGTTACAGGTTAAGATATTTTCCGTTATGCTATGCTCATTAAGGACTAGTAGTGTACATTATTGCAGTTTCACCAATAGCACATATATTTTCAAGTGCTGTATGAAGATAATTTATATTTAAGTAGAAAATTTTATGTTTTCCCTTTTGCTAAAACACAAAATTTCCTGTATCAGCTAATAGCATTTCAGGTAAAAATATTAAGCAATTAATGATGATTTTTAAAGCAATTTTCAACCCTTTAGAGTGTGAATTTTGAAAAATAATTTCTTATCGAGCAGATGCAAGGCCGTAACCAGGGGGGTTAGGGGTAATAACCCCCCCCCCCCCGAAATCCTGAAATTTAGTAGTAAAAATTAGTACTAGGTTTAAAAAGTGCAAGTTAAATTATAAAATAGACAACACAATACAGGACCCAGCAACATATTTTACATCATTGTGCATTGCATGCTTAGATTTGCTTGATTAAACTACAAGGTACAATACACATGGATGCAGTAGGTTACTAAGTGTGAGTAGGTTACTCTCTTGTCAGCTTGATAAAATCTATTAAATAAGAAAACTACGAAGGTTCAACAAAAATACTGACAAAACAAAGTAATTCGCCATCCTTGCATCCTATAATATTTTACATGGGTGACTATATCGAAATTTTAAAAATAAACATTGTTGGAAATTGCTGTTTAAAAGGGTTTAAATTCAAATCCCTGGTCCTGACCTGACTCTCACTCTCAAAAAGTTTTCCTGGCTACGGCCTTGTGCAGATGCATGGTTGCAAAATCTATGTAAATCGGTTGGTTAGTTTTTTCTAGGCCTTGATGAGTCAGTCAGGAAAAGCAATGTTATAGATTAAGGTCAGCTGTTAACTGTTAGTAGCTGTTGTATACTTAGTTATAAATACTTAGCGAGGGTTAAGATGCAATCGATACGGATATAACAGATTGGAGTATCTGAATTTTTACAATTTTTTAAATGTTTCACAAACATTTTTATTACCTCCTAAAATATCTAGTTTCAGTAGTTACAAGGTTTCAATTCTTAGCCCTTGT
>JAGFPH010002569.1:171286-190412 GCA_018207615.1 Philaenus spumarius | reverse complement strand
AAAATTATTTTTAACTTTTTAGTTTAATAAGCTCTAAAAGCGTGTTTTTTAGTTTTTTTAAACTATATTTATTAATGTTGAGTTTTACTGTAAACTCTAATGTAGTTAATGTTATAGTTAATTTAATATACGTAAAGTTAAGTTAATGTAACTATAAGGTAAATCTAACGTAATATACATCTAAAAAACGGAATGAAAACAATATCTTAATATGTTCACAATGTTAGTTTACTTACAAAGCATAAAGGCGGTTATTTATGCAATGAACTGGGTTACATCCGCTATACATCCTTTAGACGGTAGCCTTTTCCTGTTTTAGAGTTACCCTGTCCACAATTACAATTTCTCACTTTTTACGAAATTCGAAATCAGTTTCTCTTCAGTACTCGGTAGACTAACAAGTAACAACAAATACCACATCAAACAGCTATAACTAAAGTGCTTCGTTGTCGATCTTCTTGTTTTTTCAACATACATGGTTGATGATGTAGAATCTTTGTTGACGTAATGGGGATTTCAAAATTATATTACAATTTTTAAAGGTAAGTTCAGGTATATACATAAATTAATACAGTATTATAATTAGATGCAGTAATTTTAAAAACTACCATAATAAATACGTTATATATTCAATGTTAAAATTTCATTACAGGTTATGGGAGGTTGCCTGAAGTTATACATAACTTTGTCATACTTTTTTAAAGATATATAAATAATCTATTTTCTATATATTTTAAATTATTGTTTTAATAATCATTCTGGTAAATATTTAAAATTCATTTTAGTAATCTATTTACACATAATTAGTATATTATCAAATAATATACTTGCATTTCAGAAAATGAAATAGATATACTTGCCCTATCCAATATGGAGGAAATCCATGTAAAGGAACTTATTTTTTAGTACATACCTTCCATTTAACTGATTTAACATTACTACATACAACTACACACAATTCATTCATATTATATCTTTTCAAGTAAAAATATAAGGCTCAAAGAAAGAAAATTAACAACCTAGCATAATTGTACGTCAGGCATTTCGCTAAAATATTTATTAATAACAACTACATCTTACAACAAATTAAGGATTTGTTAAAGAAATATTTTAAAAGATTCAGTTTGGTTGTTTAGCTGTTTAAAAATGTGTGAATGAATTTTTAATGTATATTAGTGGTTTTTAAGAAGTACTTTTCCATTAAAGCCTCAGTTGGACTGTCAATGGCATCAGTCAATTAACATGACTTGTTTTAGGAATTTTTACATTTGAAATGACAGAGCCTTATTTTATTATTTTGTAAATATTTGTATGTTCTCCAAAAACCTAACAATAGCATATACAAATATTTGGATAATGAATTTTGATTACTTTTATCAGAACTAATTATTTTGATATTTGAAATAATTTATGTATTTAAAATAATTTACGATGTTTACGAGTATTGATCAACCCTTGTTAACGAATTATTAAAACTAAGAATGTTTTTTATTAACATAAAAGTTACTTCAAACTAGCTTAACTACTACTCAAGATAATAAATATCCATCTTCAGTGGGAAATGTCGCAGTAATTAATTAAATTAAAAGTAATGAACTCATTATCAAATACGGTAACTTTAAACATAGAATTTAGGTTAACATTTTAAAAAGTTGTAATTTAAAGCGTGAATTCTTTATTTTAAGATACAGTAAAAATGTTATGTCCTTAACTATGTAAATAACTACATACATTAATCTATGTATATTATATAATATATTTTATAGTTGTCTTACACTTAATTTTTATTTTTTCCAGAACTCTTACTATAGCTCCTCTAACTGAAGGACCTCGACAGTTAGTATGCAGGGGAAAGCTTGTCGACAAATTTCGAAATAAAATATCGGAGTTAAGAAAAGCTGTTTCTGTTGTGCCAAAAATAACTATTGTTACAATAAACATACTATATAGTAATTACAATCTTAACTAGTGTTAGAACTATATTAGTATGAAGTTCACCACTACATCAACTAACCTTGCAAGGATGTTAGTTATACTGAAACACACAGAGCAATTACTCTTATGATTACAATAACTAATATGAGTGTAATATTTTGTAGATGTATTACCTAATTTTATTATTTTTGTGACAATAACAACTAACTTACCAGTAAAGGAACACTATAATATTAAACACTCTACCTAATGTTATAACTACATTAGTTTATATTCACTACTACATTAACTAGCCTTGCGACATAGTTAGTAGTGCCTTAATGTCATAGAAACATTAGGCTTACTGTTGAACTTACATTTGCTGCTAAGTTAATAACATTGCTATAATATCAAGAGATCAACAGTAGCTTACTTTAACGGTAAAGTTAACTACACCCTGCTGACCCGTAAACAAATATTTCTTTTACCGCAACATTAATTGTGTTGTTGCAAGGATAGAGTTTTTTCAGTGTATTCTTAGTAAGTATGAACGATTTTTGTCTTGTTATTTTTAAAAACGAGGCGCTTGAACATAGTCTTCTGTTTTACCTATCTCGTTTTAACTGTAACACCTTTGGATTCAACCACTCCATTTTCGACATTTTTGAACATATCGATTTAAAAATTGGTACAGAAGTTAAAATTAACAACACAATTGTTTTTTGCTATACTTATTTTAAAAACTATATTTAAAAAATTGACTAATCTGCAGCCGATTAACTCAAGCGTTTTGATGAAAAATCTAAAAAGGTCTAAAATTATACTTTTTTAAGTTACTTGTGCTTTGAAAAGTAAATAATAAAAAAGGTTTATACTACTTGATATTGTTTAAATCTACTATATATTTAACTTGTAAAAAAACTTTCAGGTTGATATTTTGAAAATTTTCTAAACTGGAGCTGTTTAAAATGAATTTTTGGGTCCGGTACTCCTAAAATCGAGAAACCCATTGATAAGTCAAGTGGCTCTAGATCGGGTAATTTTCAAGATAACAAGCTGAGACTCGGCATAAATGTTTAAAATATATATTTTAACTTCTATGCCAAGTTTCAATTCGATATATTAAAATTCAGCCAATTTAGAATGAGCCAACGCTTCATATATGAATAAGATGTCAGCTTTTAGTGATTTCCCCTGCTGCAAAATACATACCTGTATTGTCGAATATTTTCAAGACAAACCATTGCTCGGACGAAATAAATACATATGACCTTTTTTGTTGAAAAATACCTCCCCTACACGGTGGTATTTTTTATTTTTCTCTATCTTCATCCCAGCTCGAAATATTAAGGATAATCGAAAAAAATCGATTATCATTTTTTTTCGACTTTGGGAAATCGATAGACTGGTAAACTTTTTTTATGTTAATCTACATACTTTAAGGTACTTATAAAAAAAAATCAGCCGTATTGCAAATTACTGGTAGTTGTAACCCATACCGACTGGGCTAATATTAAATATTCCATATATTTCTACTACTGCACTATGATTGCATTTATAACCGAGATGAGTTTCAGGGTTACCAACGTAAAGTAGAAAAGTAAACCAACATTTTACAATACACTATAGGCCTACATATATTATGAAACTAGCTGAATACCCGTGCTTCGCTACGGGGAATTGTTTTGCATCACTATGTTACATAATTGTAATATTTCTTCCTCATTTTCTTTCATCTTGTCTTTCACGATTTTCAAGTGAATTATTACATGTATTTTCAATTTGTTTGGTGATATGTTTCTTTCATTGGCTGCCCCGTCAATTGTCTTCGTCAAGGTATGTTTGCTGAATAATTTAAATCCATTAAAAATAAAGAATTCAGAGTGAAGAGCGTCTTCTTTTTCAACCGCTAAATCTACAGACCGGTAAATCACAGTCTTAGCTGGATGTTGCAGATCGAACACATACGACTTTAATATGCTCATGCATAGATTTGATCAGCTTTACGCTTTTAAATATTTCCTTTAAATTAATAAATGCCAAATTTCAGATCTCTAGCTTTAAGGAAAGAAAACCAATTAATATTAATTGTTTTAGGGTTTGTTACTACATTTCCACCCCTTAGCAGAACGTGACAAGAATAGTAAAACTGGTTTACTTTTCATATGTGATTTTAAGAAATAAATGTACAAAATTTCAGCTTTCTAGTAAAGTAGTAAAGGAAAGTAAATAAATAATATGTATAGTTTAATGGTTGTTTCAACCCTGCAAGGCCATATATTTTAAAATCCTTTCTTACTGCGCCTCTAGGGCCTATGAGCAATATGTGTGCCAAATTTCACATTCCTAGGAGGTATGGTTTTCGAGATACTGTGATGGGAGAGTGAGTCAGTGGTGTTTCAGCTTTATATATATAGATTAACATTTTATAAGCAATTATAATTTTTATTTTATTATTCTAGGTCATATATATATCGAAATAATCAAGGATAATCACTGCAAGATAATAATATTATAGTTTGTCCAAACAGCCGTGCGCTCTGAACCATAAAATCGAAGTAAAATCAACCCTCGCACCCTCACACGCAGACACGCTCACACGGCCTACGTGCTTAGTGATTCTTCTATGAATCATCAACTAGCCTAGTGCTACAAAATCACATTTTTTGTTAACTTAATTTTTACTCTAATTACTGAACTCTAAATATTATTCCTCGCAAAATGAGTCCAAACACGGTACAATTGTGACAACTCTTAAGCGGTTTTACGGTCAGTAGGTTACAGAATCATAAACTTCACTACTTAAAAATGGTTATTAACGTTCTATTCCAATTAGCACGATCACAATAACTCACATAATTGCACTAATGCTAGTAGTGATTTCAAACGTATGCAAAAAACCAATAAACTAAAAAATCTGAATCAATATAACAGTGAACGTATACCAAGAGTAAAATGATAAAATTACAAATTCATTTTGCAATGTACAATAGCTAATAAATCAATAAAATAATATTTAAAAACATAAAACTAACACAAACATGTTTACATAACCCTCCTATGTTGAGAAGGCCTCTTAAGTGCCTTATAAAATTTTGCGAGAAATAATATTTAGAATTCAGTAATTAGATTAAAAATTGAGAAACGTTCACAGTTAGAAAAATGTGATTTTGTAGCACTATGGCTAGTTGATGATTCATAGAAGAACCATTAAGCAGGTAGGCCGTGTGAGTGTGCCTGCGCGTGGGGAGCGGGGGTCGATTTGACTTCGATTTTATGGTTCAGAGCACACGGTTGTTTGGACAAACTATAATAATTAATCTCTTAGACGTACACTATATACTATAAATCTGAAACAACTGGGATCTACCATCTTCTGGCTATAAAAAAAAGGTGGGAACTAATATGATTGACGTTATAGAGTCTAGGCTTCACGACGACATTGTGCATGTCCAACTTTCAAGCAAAACTAAAATCTATATAAGCTTAATCAAAATGAACTGCTGTTCCTTTGTAAGCGCATCACTTGAGAACGGCTGGACCATTTTTTGTTTTAAAATGTTCGTAATAGTCCGAACACGGTTCTTATATAAAGAAATTTTTTTAAACTTTCCCGAAAAAGTTTCAAATTTGGAAAAAAACTAAACACCCTGTTTTGTATGGACTCAAGACCATAGTGCACAAAAACAGCTGTTCGTATAAAAAGCTTAGGAACACAAGTTTGTTTACATTCATTACCATAGCAACTTTACTTATAATCAGTTTATTATTCTTCAAAACCAACAGCTTTTTTAAGTTAGATTGACCATGTTAAAGCAAACAAAAATCAGTTAAATTTTGTTAAACAGACTATATTTTAATTCAATTCAAACATTGGTTGTTACATATTATACATAAAACAACTGATTTGGATCAAAAACTGTACATAATTTTAGGTTAGGCCTACAATGAACCAAAACACGTTTATTTACAACCAATCGGGCTAATTTAGGATCAGGTTTTATACAATTCTTCACAACTATCAGTTTTTTTAGATTAGGTAAAAGCAAACAAAAGGTTTACTGTATTATCTATAAAGGTTTACAAACCATAAATCTAAATGTGTGTAGTATATTCTTAAGTGCCATAAAAACCATTTTGCAATTCGATTACTTAAGTCAATATATGAAATGGAATAACTTACACTTTAAATTAAATCAAGCAATAGCGAAGCATTGCTGGGTCCACCAGTAAAAAATAAAAACTAGGGAGTTTTAAAGGCTAGGTAATTGTGAAAATGGCCTTATGGTCGGGATTGGGAATAGTTATCAAGATATTGTCAAGCAGCATGATGGAAGCTGTTCAAAGAGTTTAATTACTAAAATGGGTTTCTTGAAGAATACACAGGTAGGACAAACATAATGCTTAGGCTACTCAGGGAGATATATTGTATGAATTTGTATTTACTGTAGTTATCTATTTTATATAAAAGCGAAATACCACTCAATCACTCATCACGATGTCTCAAAAACTACCGAACGGATTGAAATTAAATTTGGTATGTAGCTTCCTCTAGGGCCATAGGTGCTTACTAAGAAAGGGTTTGAAAAAATTCGAAATTTTAGGGGGAGTTTGGGGGGATCAAAGTTATTAAATCTCGATTTCTTCAAAACTACCGAACGGATTGGATTGAAATTTGGTATGTAGCTTCCTCTAGGGCCATAAGTGTTCACTAAAAAAGGGTTTTAAAAAATTGGAAATTTTAGGGGGTTTTGGGGGATCAAAATTACTAAATCACGATTTCTCCAAAACTACCGAACAGATTGGAATGAAATTTGGTATGTAGCTTACTCTAGGGCCATAGGCGCTCGCTAAGAAAGGATTTCAAAAAATTCGAAATTTTAGGGGGGGTTTGGGGGGATCAAAGTTATTAAATCACGATTTCTTCAAAACTACCGAACGGATTGGAATGAAATTTGGTATGTAGCTTCCCCTAAGGCCATAGGTGCTCCCTAAAAAAGGGTATGAAAAATTTCGAAATTTTAGGAGGGGTTTAGGGGGATCAAAGTTACTAAAATCATAATTTCAGATATTTTATTATTATGACAATAGTGCTTTTTTATTATTTAAGATCTATATATATATAAGCCAAATACCACTGACTGACTGAACACTTAAAAAGAATACAATTGCGTTAAAAAGACTGAAAATACCAACCACCACGGGCAACGCCGTACGGGTCAGCTAGTTCGTGTATATGTTTTGTTTTAATGTTTATTTGTTTATGTATTTAGTAGAGTGTTGGCAGAAGTCAATTAATGTTCCGTTGGCTCTTGGTTAGGTTTCTATAGTCAATATTCTGTAATTTGTGTGTGTTGGCGTTTGTATTGATTGTAAAATTAATTATGGTGATTCAATATAATTATGTATTTAAATATTGTAAAAATAAGACTGTAAATAATGAAATGTTAAATAATGGATGTTACCGACCTGGCTGTCGGTCAAAACGACCAGAGAAATTCAATCATTGCTTTTTTTTAAATACAGCATTGTTATTATTATTATTAATAGTAAAAATGAAACACAACTGACTTCTGACAAAGTTTAAAATGTCAATTGTTACTTAGGCCTAATAATCAATCATTTAAAATGGGAGACATGAAAATCTGTTTTTTCGACAGCTGTTGAACAAAAACAACTGATGAATTGGATACCTGGCAACGCTGGAGTGAAACTGAGAAATCAGGTCAAGTTGATGAGTCATAAAACTGTAACAGGGTTGCTGCAACTCTTCAATTTTTAAAACGAATTTTACCTACCTGGGGGGGGGGGAGGTAAAATACACCCCGCGGGTTAATAACAAGTCGATTTTTGTGTTACTGTATTTGTGAATAATTAGTACGGTGACCTTTTCGAATTGTTTAAAATTTTTTAGTACCCTATTGAGCAATTTTAGTTTTATTTTTTACGAGCAATTAAACTGGTTTTATTTATTTTATGCGCTGGTGTTAACAAGAAAAGTATTTATTCGTTGCTATAACTACGACTTAAAGTGGGTGTATTAAGTGAGAATAAGAACATAAATTACTTTTTAAATTACTATAAACTCATTTAAATATGTTACTATGAAGAACTGACGTTTCTCAATGCCAAATAGTAATTTCTTTCATGGGCGCCCATACCTATGGGCAGATGGAGGCCACGCCCCCCCTCCCCCAGCTCCCAGGGAAAGGAGAGTATGTATATTATTAATTATAGTAATGTATTTTTCTTTAACGAGACTAGCATTAAAATATGTTTTAAATGTTATGTGCCGTTTGATTTAACATATATTTATTTTATTTTTTACAAGAGTTCAAGCATGGACTGCTATACTTATTTTATTTTTTACAAGAGTTCAAGCATGGACTGCTGGGTCACCACTTGGAGCGTCCTCTAGGAGTGTTATAGGTCTTTGTGTATTCACTGACGGTGTAAAGGTACAGACTCAATGCTGTCTGGGTTAATATTTCACCTGAACAGCCAAATTGGCTTCCCAAATTTTAAAAATTTTCTTAGGGAGGTAAAAAATATCCCTGGACTCCTTTTGCCGAAGGAGGGGAGGGTACTGCTACGCAAATTTCGTATTTCCTTTGCTAGGAGCTGACCTTTTATTTTTGATATTTATAGTCTAAATGAGTAGAAATTACTTTATTTTTGAACCTTTCTACGTAATAATCACTAATATTTTAAAGCAAACGCACATGGGCTTAAAATTGGGGTGCGAAGCACGCAATGCTCTGTTTATTGAAAATTCTGCCAGAACGGGGGTTGGCGTACGAAGCACGCAATGGATTGTGTATTGAAAATACTCCCAAAAAGGGGTTGGAGTGCAATGGGTCGGCCGTTTCTCATAGTGTTCAGTGTCAAGCTCACATGTGCGGACTTAGCAGTGAACGTTTTAAGCCCCATACCCCGGTCTAGCCCCCTCCCCTCCCCTAGAAAATATCATACGGGCGCAAATGATTTCTTTTCTTGGGAGTATTTTATATTTTATTATTCAATTTTAATATATATACAGGGTGTTAAAAAAGCTTAGCGTGATATACAGGACCGGATTGTGTACATTGAAATAAATGAAAATGGTTACCAACTCTTTTTCGAATTCGGCTTAGTTTTAGTTTAGTCGCAATCCGCCATTTTATGTTTTCACAAAAACTCACTGTGACTGCATATTTCAGTTGCAGCATTCACGTCCAAAACCAACATTTCAGAGTAATGGATTTTATCCTATTTATTAAAACTAAAAGATTTTTTTTTAAATGTTGGTTTTAGATGCAGTTTTTTTCGGATATCATTTGACCAAAAAAAAACATTTTGTTTCTCATTAATAAAATATAGGCCTAATATCTCCTGTAGATTTTTTGTAGGCTAAACTTGCGGTTTTCAAGATGTTCCGCATTAAAATTTGTAACGGCCGCCATTTTGAAAATTATAAACATAAATTCTTGGTGTTTGGTAAACTTGTAAATCGTTTGCAAGGGAAATAATTCGACTACGCAGCTGAACCGCTGACGTGAGTTGAGCAAATTTCCAAAATTAAGTTTATAGGCCTATGTTTTAGGGTTTCAACCAACAATTTGGGAAATAGATCTGTTCACGACGGTGCTGAATAGCTGCAAAATGGTTCGCAAGCCATTCCGCATAATGGGAATATCTTCAATACACAAAGCATTGCGTGCTTCGCACGCCATTCCGCATGTTGGGAGTATCTTCAAGACACAACGCATTGCGTGCTTCGCACGCCATACCGCATTTTGAGAGTATCTTCAGTACACAACTCATTCCGTGCTTCGCACGCCAACCCCACGGTAGGATCCACAACATAGCTTTGAACCTGGTACTTCTATGGTATTTTACGTTTTGGTCGATTTTGGTGAAACCAAGCGAGCTATAAGGTCGAGTAAAAAAAAAATGTGCAGAATAACGTGCTATATATTTGTAGAAAAAACTCAAAAACAAATTCATTATCGTTACGAAAAATCTAAAAAAATAATTACTTCCGGTCAAAAACCGTGCTTCCGATTGTTGGATTTTTTTGGCTAACGAACTCATCCGAGCGACGTAGACAACCAACATGTGTATCAAATTTGAACCAAATCGGACTTAAAATGCGACCGCTAGAGAGCGAATACATGTAGATATATATGATTTTTAAAGACACCCTAAAACGTGTCTCTGGGGACCATGATCGGTGCTCATTTGCTACTCCCGACCTTGGGTCTTACCGTAAGGGCCACTGCAATAGCTCATTTTTCCTATGGAAATTCGCTAATAACAAACGCAAATTTGTTTTGGTATAAAGAATGGAACATAATCGCAAATACCGTGCATCTTTTACCGAGGTACTGGATGGAGCAAAAGAATGAAAATATCAAGTGTTTGCATTAGTGGAGGCGATAAGGCACCGAAATAAACAAGAAAATCTTCAGGCTTGTGCCAGTTCTACGTTTTATACCGTCTGTAAATCTTTAAATTTATATAACAACTCGTTTGTAGATAAGGATGTTTGGATAGTACGGAATGTAATTAAATGTAGGGCAGAGCTGCTGTATTTGAACTGCAGGCCTCGGGTGGAGGGGGTAAATTCCAACTGTTAGCTCTGTAATAATTTGAAGCCTAAAGAAGATATTTTACATTTTTTAGCGATTTGTCCAATCTTGAAAACAATATTTTAGTCGAGTTGGAAGAAAATAACGGGGGAAATTGGAAATATCTTGCTCTAGACCAGGGAAATCAGTCAATAAATCCTAATTGTTTTTCTACAGCACAGATCGAAATGCGGTTTTCGGCATTGTGTTCGGAGAAGTCTCGGGAAAAAAGTCTACATATAATACCTTGTCGGCAGACAAAAAGTTCATTTTGGTAATGCATAAAGTGCATCTAGAAGTGCATCATTTCCCATAATTAATGAAAATTGTTTGAATTCATGAAAACTTATCAAAATTTGTATACAAGGGTTTTGGTGGTCGCAGTTTCCGAATCTGCCCTTGAGAAATATGTCCGACCACCCTGGGACCCTCATGAAGGGGGGGGGGGGGGGGTACGTGCAACAGGCTTGGCAATATAGATGGGAATTATCCGTGAATTCAATTATCAATGTTGTGAATTTGTATTTGTTTTCATGCCTTTGCTCCCCCTCAATCATTTGTTAATAATTATGTTGCTGTTGGCAACATTTGCTTGAAGCTTATAGTGTTGGTAATCTTTGCCCAGTTTTCATACTTAATACATTTGTAGTTGTCGTCTTTAGTATATAGTATTTCCGTGTGTGTAAGGGGTTGCGTTTGTATGTGTGTAATCATGTAAGGATGTCAGGCTTAGGATAATTATTTCTTGTTGTTTTGTAAAGTTAGACACGCAGAGATCAGGTCACTGATCCAGAACGCCGGTCAAAAGTGATTTTTGTCCCAAGCAATCTGTCAATCGATCTCAAATGCAATTTCATCCTTCAGTCGTGAGCTAGTGTTTGTGCTGAAAACTTGGCTGACGAATAGCGGCTGCAATTGTTATTTTAATAAACAGCACAAGTGTTAAGAAAAAGAAGAGGCGCAAACGTTTTTCGCGTAAAGACTGGTTTTTGAAACGTGTCAAATTTAGTCATGTGTAACTAATAAACAAGTTAAGAAATGGTTATCCAGATGACTTTTAGTCGAGGAGCATAATGTATTCCGTGGGGTTTTTTTTTTTAATGGAAGGTGCGACTATGTGGAATCTCTTTATAATATGCTACACAATGGTGTGGTACCGGGTGTATACTTTCAATTTGCGCCGTTTGGTTTTATGACGTCATAAATACAAGATGGCTGCCATAATTACTTAAGAACGACTGATAGCAAATTTCGTTATCTTTTGAGTGTAGTCGAACCGTTCATAAAGAAACAGAACACTTGTACGACTGAATCAATTAGTGCTGAGGAACGACTCACCGCTTCGATGCGTTTTTTTTCAACAGAAAGATCATTCGAAGACCTGAAATATTCGACAGGAATTTCTCCTCAGCGCTTAGGTGACATCAATCCTAGACGCTACATGAAAATTACATGAAGGTTAGCAGTAGTTTGAGCAGTCTGCGCATGTGCTGGAGCTCAGAGGTCGACTGAGATTATCGCTCAGTACACACTCAATCCCGTCGATCAGAACGAGCACATCGCCCGGCAATCTGATGGATCGCACGGGCTGTCCATGCAATCTCCGAATCACCTGGGGACCGAGAAATTGTCGGCAATCAGGTCGCCCGCGCCCCATACACGGAGCGATATTACATCAATCTGGTCGCTGGGCGATCAAATCGCCGCGTGAATGGGGGGCTTAATGTTTTGTCAACGTTATGCTAAAGTGTCTTGCATGTAACACATATAGATAGAGGTGTTAAAGTAAGAAGGTTTAATAGCCTACCAACCGACAGACAGTAAAACCATTGTCTAATAAGCTTGCTAAAAATAATAATTGTAACCATCTTTATACAATACTAGGGGAGACCCCTGCGTGCTCCGCACGCCAACCCCCAGAGGCACCTTCTAAAAACATATGTGTTATTTATACTAAAGGTGTAGGATTAATAATAACCTCAAAACTAAGGCGGTAAATGATGTTAAATGTTCAAATTAAATTATTTCTTATATTTTATAACAGCAGTTACAATAATGGTTCAAAGAACCAGCAAGGCTCAGGTCTACACTTTAAAACCCCACCCTAAAAGCTAGAACTACAAAAATAACTGCTTCAAATTTTGAAATCATCTGTTTGAAAATATTGGAGCAAACAGTTATATTACCTGTTATTTTATTCAATTGGTTGCTATGGCAATAAATGTAAATACATGTGTTGGTTTATCATTCTCTAGGCCTAACCTAAGATTTTTTCCGACTAAATTTACAAATATTGAAATAAAAAAAGGTTTTTATCGAAATGAATTATAGCCTATGTTATTCAGGGATAGTGTAGCTTTTTATTAGTAAAACTATTTTTTCAATCGGTTCAGTAGTGGCTAGAGATTATCCCCTACATACAAACAAACAAACAAACAAACAAACAAAAAAACAAACTTTACCTCTTTATAATATTAGTATAGAAAACTTCGTTATTATATTATCAACTCCTATAAAACCGAGAATACGTCCGTACATGAGTAACATATAATGTAACAGCTGATTTCACCTGATCTGTTCAAAACCTAGCGTAGATTGTACTTTGGGGTTATGTTAACAACTACAATCATTCTTGTGAAGTTGTTTTTAGCTTCTATCGTAGCTGAGGCCTGCGGAATAATAACTTAGCCAACCTCTACCCACGTCTTGTCCGGAACTAAAAATAAATTGGCCCGAATCCAACTATTCACTGAAGGCAAATACAGATAACGCGACTAGCGGGCACTAATTCATTTGAGGCCTTGAAGTGTTCAATTCTGATGAAGTGGTTTTAATTGTACAATCAATCAACTGGATCTTGGACGGCTCCGATCGTTTATTATTAAACAACTTTTAGTAGTAATCACGCCTATTTCGGTTACGAAATTTATAATGAAGAAATAATTTAGGATAAAGCACGATTAACATCTTAATCCAGTGGTGAGTCTTGAACGCCTGGCGTCTCAGCTTCGATTTAGGTTATCAACGTAGTAAAGTTCATTGTGATTAGAAAAAATATAAGAAAATGAATCCAAGTTTTAAACTTAATCTAAAGACATACGTCAGCTAAAGACGCGAAGTGTTGTTTTCTTCGCGAGACGTCGTGGTTTTTTGTTTAAATTGTTGTTCACAGGACTTTGTGTTGTTTGTGCACGACGAGACGTTTTCTTTCGAAGAAGTAATGTGAAAAGTGGTCATATAGAAACGGTGAAACTTTCAGGACGTGTTCTACTAGTGAAAATAAAGAAAAAGTAAATGTGTGCGGTCGTGGGGCCCCCGTCAGGAACGAAGTTCATCAAGCATTTTCTTCAACTAACTTAAAATGTTGGTTCATCCGTCTAGGTCTAACTTAAAATTATTGTTTGTATGTTTAATTTATTTTACCTGTCTTATCGGCAACATACATACAATAATTTTAGGTTAGGCCTAGACTTAAAATTACTTTCTAGGCCTAACATAAATCTTCAGCGCTTGACGATAATATCTGAACTATGCCGGACGAAACCGATCGTCTCTTAATTTAAAGGGGGCGCTACCAGGACTGCAGAGTATATAGGGAAGGGCTGTATCACGGCGAGTGAAAAGTTGTACCCACTGCAGCCGGGCAGTGACGTTTAAATTAAAATTAGTTTTGGGTCCGGTACTCCTAAAATCAGGAAACCCATTGATAAGTCAAGTGGCTCTAGATCGGGTCATTTTCAGGATAACAAGCTGAGACTCAGCATAAATGCTTAAAATATATATTTTAACTAGTATTTCTAGTTTCAATTCGATATATTAAAATTCGGCCAATTTAGAATGACCCAACACTTCATATTTATGTATGAGATTTCAACGTATAGTGATTTCCCCTGCTGCAAAATACATATACCTGCATTATCGATTTTTTTCCAGACAAACCATTGCTCGGAGGAAATAAATACATATGACCTTTTTTATTGAAAAATACCTCCCCTATACTGTGGTATTTTTTGTTTTTCTTTATCTTCATCCCAGCTCGAAATATTAAGGATAATCGGAGAAAAAAAATTATAATCGATTTTCTTTTTCTACTTTTGGAAATCGATAGACTGGTAAACTTGTTTGTATGTTAATCTACATACTTTAAGGTACTTATAAACAATACTTATATTTGTATTTCGGGAATTATTGCTGCAAGTCGCGACCGCACAACAACTCATTTTCTTTATTTCTTAATTGCAAATAACAACACAAATATTTAACTGCAACACCCACAATACAGAAATTAGCTTAAAACACAATAGCACCACTTCCACACAACAAAATAGCTGTCACATTTGACGGAGCTACTGAATAAATTTGCATTAATACCAATGCTACTTGTCTAGCGGTGTCAGAGTGGTGACGTCACGAAGCTGTACCCCCACCACGCCTCCGAGCACAGCGGCGGCATAGGTCTCCTCAAAGTAATGAAACAGCCCTTCCCTACACTCTGCAGTCCTTGGCGCTACCCTGTCCGCCATATTGAACTGATTCCCATAAGAGCAATGCTACAGAATAAGTCATTTTTTCCGTTAATTCGTGGAATAAATTAAAGAATTTGGTTTCATTTTGAAGTATTGTCATAATATGCGGATGTTGATTGCAGAATACATTTTCAAAAACAGTTTTATTGTTTTCATAAACGTATGATATAAATAGTAAAAAATAGTAAACTTTATTAATTTTTTACTCGGTTGCAAAAAGAGATATTGAAAAAAACCTTAACAATCAACACCCACAATCTATGTTACTGAAAAAAATACAGCTTTCGTTTTTTGACAAAAACAACAAAAATATGCTTAAATAGTGAAGGTATGTTTTGGTTATTTAACATTGAAATTGGTACCCAACTTCTCCGTTGTGAATGGAGGGAGCCGAGCCTTAAATTGATGAACCAAAACACGTGTTTCTTGAATGTATTTACACTCATTGCCATAGCAACCAATTTGGTAACGCTTTTTTCGTTACTCGTATTTTATATTTATCATTGCTGTAGCAACCAATTATAGTTCATTTCACCTCAGCGTGAGGCAAAACCAAATGACCGTAATAAAACCCTTACCCTTAGGCCTATTGTGCGACATCGGGGATGGGCACTTGTCGACTGCCTTTGTATTAGAGTTATTGCTGTTTGTCCCAGTGTCATTATGCAAACTTTTTTAATTGAAAGAAAAACTTAAAACAAAATATATCATTCGCTGTGTTTTGATCGCGTGATTATTTTTATACCAAATATGAAGGAAATCGGTTGATTTTGGGGAAGGCAAAGTAAATAGTTAAATCCTATGTGTTTTCAAATATTTTTTATCATCATGAATACGGAAATAAATTTACATTGAATAATGATGTTGAGTTTTATAAAAACCTCTTACTTACTACTGTACACAATAATCATCACATTATAGTGGCCTGACAGTTTTTTTGTTAATTAAATGCAGTATTAAAATATAGACATTAAGTAAAACTATTAAATAACTGTTCTATATACATCGAGCATAAAATACAATTAAAATTAAATACATCTTAATATTATAGACAAACAGAGCATGGGCTACACGAAAATATAAAATTACACATCTTATTGCAGTACATAGCACGGATAAAAATTAAACATAGGCTATTCCTTCTAGCTACTTGCACACTAAACAAAATTTTAATAGGCTATTTAGGGACAGGCGAAACAAGTACATCATTAATGATAGTCTATTATTTATCTTTAATTTAATTTATAAATTTAATATAATTTGACTAATACAGTATATTTAACGGAAATCTTGAAATTTCTTTGAACTATCTAGTTTTGTGAAAAATAGCTACTTTATTGGTTCATTAAGTTATTAGTCTAATGTGGTCAATAGAGTAATATTAGTTTATTTATTTCAATGACGTAGGTGTGCCATATAAATTTAATATATTCCCTTATAAGGACTTACGCTTATTTAATAATACTTGGGTTGATTTTGTTGTCAATTTTCAATGCCCAATGCCCAAATAAAGAGTAAAGTATTTTTTATGAGTTTTCAATTCAAAACATAAAGCCTTGGTTATTGTTTGATTAACGACAATGTTAAGCATGTCAGGCCACTATAAGGTCGATGATTATTGTGTACAGTAGTAAGTAAGAGGTTTTTATAAAACTCAACATCATTATTCAATGAAAATTTATTTCCGTATTCATGATGATAAAAAATATTTGAAAACACATAGGATTTAATTATTTACTTTTCCTTCCCCAAAATCAACCGATTTACTTCATATTTGGTATAAAAATAATCACGCGATCAAAACACAGCGAATGATATATTTTGTTTTAAGTTTTTCTTTCAATTAAAAAAGTTTGCATAATGGCACTGGGACAAACAGCAATAACTCTAATACAAAGGCAGACGACAAGTGCCCATCCCCGATGTCGCACAATAGGCCTGAGGGTAAGGGTTTTATTACGGTCATTTATATTTGCCTCACGCTGAGGTGAAATGAACTATAATAACACTTGTTTTCGTTACGCAATAATATTTTCTATTTGTTAACTCCTACCGCAACCCGCAAGAACTTCGTTCCAAAAAGTTCATAAAAAGATAGGTTCGAAAATGCTTTGTTTTCTAGTTATCCATTTTTTTAAGCCAACTTAATTGACCGAGCGTAAGCGAGGTCTCCGTTTTAACTCGACCGTTCGGCATTTCGTCTGTGTGTCTGTCTCACGATTACGGCCAAACGCCTTGACCGATTTTGATGACTTTTTGCATGAATGTTCCTTATTCCTAGGCCGAGCCATGTATATATACGGTTTTTTCCATTTTTCATTTTTAACCCCTTAAATAAAATAAAAATGGCTTAACCAGTTTGTGGCTTAACCGTAAGTCGAATTTAAAAACTAATAACATTTTGCTAATAGCAAATTAAATTTTAAACAAAATTGTATTCTTGCTTTTTTTCCGTATCTCTAACGGTAAGCTCACAAAATGACCGTAAACTTCGAATTTGTTAAAAATCGTCTAAGTTTTTGTATTTCAACCATGTTTTATACGTTTATTCTAAACCAATTCAAACGTGTTCCATAGCTTTTTTTTAGATAAAGGTTTAAAGACTTCATAAATGCCAGTAAAAAAAATTATTGAAGTAAAATTAAGAAAGTTATTAGCTCAAGAAACAATCACGTTCAGTAACGAAAGGAAAACTTTAGGCCTACATAAAAAGTATTGTAATTTTTTTCATAAATGTTAAAAAGTTTCGTAATTTAGTTCTAAATAGAATTGTATAAAAATATTTATCATTTCAAATTTATTATTTTGAAAACACCAGTTTTTATGTTCCTACTACAACACTGCTAACAAAACTAGGGCTGTTTTGAAGAGTAATTCAGGAATATATCATTTGCCCAAAAATGACATATTATTACAAGAAAGTGTAGAGGACAAATCAAAGAAGAACTGTATACGTGTAAATTATCATTGTAAATTTCATAAAAGTATTTCACTTAGCTTTACTTGAATTACAAAATGAAATGAAACAAATGAAACATCGCGGCGATTAAGGACTTACAAAAATGACCGAAGCTCACAGTGGGAAGTGTTGGTACATGGGTTGAGATCACTATCACGACGTTTTAACATCGGTTGTTTTCATTATTTCTAACATTGGAATATGATATGGAACTTAAGTTAACGTATGATACATTGTTAAGTTTGAGTTATTTAAGTATGTAAATATTTAATTGTATGTTGTCCCTCTATAGCGCGATATTTTTAGCTATCTTACGCATTATTAACCTAAATAAAGCACAATGCCCCTAAAAGAAAATCATTAGCAGTTAAAGCTAAAGAAAAGAAATAAAAACCAGAACTAGAAATCCCGGAATCGCGGGAATTGTAAATAATGTTTCACTGGCTAAACCTTGTGCTTACTTCCTTACTGGCACACTATTTTTAACCTAAGCTCAAAACCACATTTGTTATTTCAACGAGCAAGGTCTACTGTTCACAGAACTACTAGTATCTTTTGGGTGTAGAAAATGTATTGAACGCAAACGTTTTGATAGATATTTGGCATGAATCTTTTACCCATTTACAAAAAACAAAAAGTTTTTTCATATACTATTTTCAAAATGGCGGCCGTTTAAAATTTTCAAAATGTAAAATATCTCGCAAACCGCTAAAAACTAAAAAATATTGTTCCTTGGTAGTTTTCCATAGAATCCAAAATTAATCCAGAACCAAATTATGATGTTTTAGCCAGTAACTCAAGTTATCTTTTAAGTTAGCGGTTCCCGAAATATTTTACATCAAAAATTTTAAACGGCCACTATTTTGAAAATATATGAAAAAATGTCTTGGTATTTTGAACACGGGTAAAAGATGTCATACCAAATACGTATCCAAAATTTGCGTTCGTCCAAAGATATTAAACTCGTTTACATCCCGCAGTTCCAAATGAGGAGAAATGAATTAAGCTAGCCCTATTTGAGATTTACATTGTTCTTACAACAGACCCGTCAACCTAGAGTTCTAAGGCCTCGGCTACTATACAAGCGGTGAGCGGTGGGCGGCGAGCTTTACTAGCAA
>JAGFPH010002569.1:141280-154360 GCA_018207615.1 Philaenus spumarius | reverse complement strand
TGATGCACGGGCTAATGTTATAGTTTGGTTTCTGTAGCCCGGGCATCACTGAGGATCGCGACATTGTCGTTGAAACGCGTTTGAGGTTAGTAAACGTATTTATTGTAAGATTTTGTGTTCAGCTTTTATTTGATCTAGTTACTTTCTCATAAGTCAAGCTCATTAGTTACTTTTTATATTTTTATTATTAACTTGGTTATGCGAGAAAAAATGTTGTACAGAAATTGTAGGCGGAAAATCAACCTTACAGGCAAGAAATAATGTATATATTTAAAAAAAATAAAGTCATATCCTCATGAATCATTAATTACTAGTAATCTGTGAGAAATCACATTCAGATTAATATACACATCAGAAATACATCATTTAAAAAATACTACTTAAAAATTACAGACTTTATCTAGGCCCACCTAACTATGCTCGGATTTTTAACTCGGTAAATGTTTACAATTATGAACTCCTATAAAAGCGAGTGTACGAGCGTACGCACGTACGTGAGTAACATATAATATAACAGCTGATTTCATCCATCATCTGTAAATCCAGTGTAGATTATAGTTTGGGGTTATGTTTACAACTTCAATCGTTATAATTTCTTGTGAAGTTGTTTTTTTTTTTTTTTCAAAATATGAGTTATAGAACTAATGAATACTATAATATACGTTATAATATTCGCTTTGAGGTTATAAACTATATATAAATGCAACCTTTTATCATCAATATATTTGTTTATACAAATTTAAAGAAGAAATAGGCCTATCTATTCGTTTAACAGCTGATTTCACTCATCATCTGTAAACTTAAGCAAACCCAGTGTTGATTATAGTTTGGGGTTATGTTTAGGTAGACCTAGATAGGTAGGCCTTAATGTTGTTTGTAAATAGTTTGTTTTTTAAATTGTGTATTTTCTAATGTGTATCTAATTAACTTAATCAGCCTGTGGTTTATCATGGGGGTTTACTAGTAAGGATTATAAAACTGTAGACCTATTAGTTAAAATTTGGTATTTAAATATATTTATTTATTATTTATTATATTTATTTAAATATATTTAATTTAAATACGTTATATATTTAAAGAAAGATACAGATATTTTGTTGTATTTTTTATTTCATATTTATAGATGAGATGATTTATAAGTTATTAATATTATAGTGAAGAAATTAATAATCGAATGTGTTTATATGTTATACTTTATACGAAGATGTACGAACGTTTCTGAAATTAAACGAATAAGTTTCTTCTTTAAATTTGTGTAAACGAATAATATTGATGATAAAAGGTTGTATTTATATACAGTTTATAACGTCAAAGCAAATATTATAACATACATTTGTTCTATAGCTGACTCATATTAAAAAAACAACTTCACAAGAAATTATAATGATTGAAGGGGGTAAACATAACCCCAAAGTAAAATCTTTAATTATGGACCTTAATCAAAGGTCCATAATGAAAGGTATAATCTACGCTGAGTTTTGTTTAAGTATTGCAGATGATAGATAAAATCAGCTGTTATATGTTACGCACGTATGTATGTACGTACGGACTACACTCGTTTTTATATGAGTTGATTGATAAAAAGTACCTGGGCAGCCGAGCATCACTCGGTATTTTTTATTGTTTTTTTTTTTAGGAAAATGTATGTAAATACAAATTGCATACGGTACTGAATAGATATGAATATTTTTCGAACTTAAGTACATATTAACTGTTTATTCTATACTCTAATACGAAATAAAAAGATGTCGTTCTCCACAAAAACCTATCTTAAAGGTTAGAAATGAAAAAAATTGTTTTAAGCTTGAAATCAGCTGATAATGGAAATAATGTAGGAAATAGCTGATTACTGTTATTATTATATTGTCAAAAAACATATGTAATGATTTTAAACTCCATAAACCTAATGTTAAAAATTTTCAATTTTCAAATGAGTTGTTTAGAAAGTACGAGTTTTCCTGAGGCAGCGGTTTTCACCAATCGATTTTTTAGACCCAAAAGCCTCTAATCCCAAACTTTCAGCAAAATCCTTCCGTTGGATCTCGAGATTGCTCGTACAAACAAACAGACATTGCTCGTATTAGAGTATAGGATATGTAATCCATACATCCCCTGATTTTATAAAAGCGTTCGTCTTGATACTCCTGAACTGTCTGACGTAGTGGTAATATAATAACACATGGTCATCATCATCACTACTTCATGAAGCACTTGACATTATGAAAGCAATCCACTGAAAGTTGGGATGGACCATACTGACACTTGCTTGACGTCCCGTCTGCGGACGTGAAACGAGGAAAACGACAATTGTTCTTTTGCACGCTTGGCGAGTATCAAACCACAGACTATAGTCTGTGATCAAACGCTTCTCACACGCATAGTACGGTCAACGACCCGTGTGCGGAGCGCCTAAACACCTGTCTTTGCCACTCAAGCAAAGAACCTGCGCAGACTCGCGCATTTTGAGAAAAGGTACACAATTTAATTGGTTGCTATGGCAATGATAAATATACGATAAGTACGAGTAACGAAAAAAGCTTTACCAAATTGGTTGCTATGGTAAATACATTCAAGAAACACACACGTGTTTTGGTTCATCAATTTAAATTAAGGGCATAGTTTCAGATATTATCATCAAGCGCTGAAGTTTTAGGTTAGGCCTAGAAAGTGATTTTAAGTCTAGGCCTAACCTAAAATTATTGTATGCATGTTGCAGATAAGGCAGGTAAAAAAGTCAAACATACACACAATAATTTTAGGTTAGGCCTAGACCGATGAACCAACATTTTATGTTAATTGAAGAAAAGACTTGATGAACTTCGTTCCTAACGGGGGCCTTACGACCGCACACGTTTACTTTTTCTTTATTTTCACTAGTAGAACACGTCCTGAAAGTTTCACCGTTTCTATATGACCACTTTTTCACATTACTTCTTCGAAAGGAAACGTCTCGTCGTGCACAAGCAACACAAAGTCCTGTGAACAACAATTTAAACAAAAACCACGACGTCTCGCGAAGAAAACAACACTTCGCGTCTTTAGGTGACGTATGTCTTTAGATTAAGTTTAAAACTTGGATTCATTTCTTCTATTTTTACTTTCTCCACCCTATACGTAGTATATGGAGAAAGTATTGTTTTCGTAAAAATGTTCGAATTTGAATTTTCAGTTGAATTATCTGTTTTGGTGCTCCCAGAACCCCAAAAAATTGTTTAGTGCAATTATCTGTGTTGGTGCTCCCTGAACCCAAAAATATTTTTAGTGGAATTTTTTGTTTTGGTGCTCCCTGAAAACCCAAAAAAGTGTTTTTAGAGTGGTGTCTGTCTGTCAGTCTGTCAGTATGTATACACGACCAGAGAGGACACTATTGGTCCGATTTTCATGAAATTTGGTATGTAGGTACTACACCCTAATATCTCCAGGCGTTTTTTTCATTTTTTGGAATCTTTAATTTTTAAGGGTAATTTACCCCTAAAAACCTATAAAAAACGACAAAAATGCTAATTTCTCAAAAACGGCTCTAAGGATTTTGATCAAATTTTCAGTATTTATAGTGCTTAAGATGCCAAACAAAATGATACCACCCGCTTTTATCAAAACTTCGGCGTTTTATAATTATGGGGAAAATAAACAAGTTTATGTTGTCGATCTAGCATCGCGGCGGCGGCCGCACGGGGTAGCACCATGGTAGCGATCACGGCCAGTAATTCAAAGGTCGCGCGATCGAATCCCGCCTAGGACAATAATTTTTTTATACGATTAACGTAGGTAGAATATTATTTTTTTGTTTTGTTCTAAAAAGTAATAAATAAAATGATTGTAACAATATTATTTTGACTACAGTAAGTTGGGAGAAAGTTTGTGTCAGTTAACTGGTACCGTTTATTCTAATCACAATGAACTTTACTACGTTGATAACCTAAATCGAAGCTGAGACGCCAGGCGTTCAAGACTCACCACTGGATTAAGATAATCGTGCTTTATCCTAAATTATTTCTTCATTACAAATTTCGTAACCGAAATAGGCGTGATCACTACTAAAAGTTGTTTAATAATAAACGATCGGAGCCGTCCAAGATCCAGTTGATTGATTGTACAATTAAAACCACTTCATCAGAATTGAACACTTCAAGGCCTCAAATGAATTAGTGCCCGCTAGTCGCGTTATCTGTATTTGCCTTCAGTGAATAGTTGGATTCGGGCCAATTTATTTTTAGTTCCGGACAAGACGTGGGTAGAGGTTGGCTAAGTTATTACTCCGCAGGCCTGAGCTACGATAGAAGCTACGAGCGGCACGAGCCACGCATTATAGTTCTAGAACTCATATTAAAAAAAGGAATGATTGTAGTTGTTAACATAACCCCAAAGTACAATGTACGCTAGGTTTTGAACAGATCAGGTGAAATCAGCTGTTACATTATATGTTACTCATGTACGGACGTATTCTCGGTTTTATAGGAGTTGATAATATAATAACGAAGTTTTCTATACTAATATTATAAAGAGGTAAAGTTTGTTTTTTTGTTTGTTTGTTTGTTTGTATGTAGGGGATAATCTCTAGCCACTACTGAACCGATTGAAAAAATAGTTTTACTAATAAAAAGCTACACTATCCCTGAATAACATAGGCTGTAATTCATTTCGATAAAAACCTTTTTTTATTTCAATATTTGTAAATTTAGTCGGAAAAAATCTTAGGTTAGGCCTAGAGAATGATAAACCAACACATGTATTTACATTTATTGCCATAGCAACCAATTGAATAAAATAACAGGTAATATAACTGTTTGCTCCAATATTTTCAAACAGATGATTTCAAAATTTGAAGTTATTTTTGTAGTTCTAGATTTTAGGGTGGGGTTTTAAAGTGTAGACCTGAGCCTTGCTGGTTCTTTGAACCATTATTGTAACTGCTGTTATAAAATATAAGAAATAATTTAATTTGAACATTTAACATCATTTACCGCCTTAGTTTTGAGGTTATTATTAATCCTACACCTTTATTATAAATAACACATATGTTTTTAGAAGGTTCCTCTGGGGGTTGGCGTGCGGAGCACGCAGGGGTCTCCCCTAGTATTGTATAAAGATGGTTACAATTATTATTTTTAGCAAGCTTATTAGACAATGGTTTAACCGTCTGTCGGTTGGTAGGCTATTAAACCTTCTTACTTTAACACCTCTATCTATATGTGTTACATGCAAGACACTTTAGCATAAAACATTAAGCCCCCCATTCACGCGGCGATTTGATCGCCCAGCGACCAGATTGATGTAATATCGCTCCGTGTATGGGGCGCGGGCGACCTGATTGCCGACAATTTCTCGGTCCCCAGGTGATTCGGAGATTGCATGGACAGCCCGTGCGATCCATCAGATTGCCGGGCGATGTGCTCGTTCTGAGCGACGGGATTGAGTGTGTATTGAGCGATAATCTCAGTCGACCTCTGAGCTTTAGCAAATGCGCAGGACTGCTCAAACTACTGCTAACCTTCATGTAATTTTCATGTAGCGTCTAGGAATGATGTCACCTAAGCGCTGAGGAGAAATTCCTGTTGAATATTTCAGGTCTTCAAAAGATTTGCCAAAAAACGTAACTTCAGCGCCGAGTCGTTCCCTGTTCAGTCGTACAAGTGTTCTGTTTCTTTATGAACAGTTCGACTACTCTCAAAATATAACGGAAATTGCTATCAGCCGTTCTTAAGTAATTATGGCAGCCATCTTGTATTTATGACGTCATAAAAACAAAACGGCGCAATTGAAAGTAAATATACGGTACCACACCATTATGTAGCATATTATAAAGAGATTACACATAATCGCACCTTCCATTAAAAAAGAAAAAAAAACAAAAACCTACGAAATAGGCCTACATTATGCTCCTCGACTAAATTCTTGAAGTCATCTGGATAACCATTTCTTAACTTGTTTATTAGATACATATGATTGAACTTGACACGTTTCAAAAACCAGTCTGTATGCCAAAAACGTTGGCGCCTCTTCTTTTTCTTAACACTTGTGCAGTTTATTAAAATAACAATCGCAGCCGCTGCCTCCTCTTCGTCAGCCATGTTTTCAGCACAAACACTAGCTCACGACTGAAGAATGAAATAATTGCATTTGAGATCGCTCGACAGATTGCTTGGGACAAAAATCACTTTCGACCGGCGATCTGGTCGCCCAGTGACCTGATCGCCGCGTGTGTGGCTAACTTTACAAAACAACAAGAAATAATTATCCTAAGCCTGACATCCGTACATAATTACACACATACACACGCACACCCCAACACACTCGGAAAATTCTACATACTAAAGACGACAACTACAAATGTATTAAGTATGAAAACTAGGCAAAGATTACCAACACTATAAGCATCAAGCAAATGTTGCCAACAACAACATAATTATTAACAAATGATTGAGGGGGAGCAAAGGCATGAAAACAAATACAAATTCACAACATTGATAATTGAATTCACGGATAATTCCCATCTATATTGCCAAGCCTGTTGCCCGCCCCCCCCCCCCCCCCCCTTCATGAGGGTCCCAGGGTGGTCGGACATATTTCTCAAGGGCAGATTCGGAAACTGCGACCACCAAAACCCTTGTATACAAATTTTGATAAGTTTTCATGAATTCAAACAATTTTCATTAATTATGGGAAATGATGCACTTCTAGATGCACTTTATGCATTACCAAAATGCACTTTTTGTCTGCCGACAAGGTATTATATGTAGACTTTTTTCCCGAGACTTTTCCTAACACAATGCCGAAAACCGCATTTCGATCTGTGCTGTAGAAAAACAATTAGGATTTATTGTCTGATTTCCCTGGTCTAGAGCAAGATATTCCCAATTTCCCCCGTTATTTTCTTCCAACTCGACTAAAATATTGTTTTCAAGATTGGGCAAATCGCTAAAAAATGTAAAATATCTTCTTTAGGCTTCAAATTATTACAGAACTAACAGTTGGAATTTACCCCCTCCACCCGAGGCCTGCAGTTCAAA
Organism: Philaenus spumarius; assembly: GCA_018207615.1. Classification (NCBI taxonomy): domain Eukaryota; kingdom Metazoa; phylum Arthropoda; class Insecta; order Hemiptera; family Aphrophoridae; genus Philaenus; species Philaenus spumarius. Next base: position 147,350 of record JAGFPH010002569.1, on the reverse strand, counting down.
TACAGCAGCTCTGCCCTACATTTAATTACATTCCGTACTATCCAAACATCCTTATCTACAAACGAGTTGTTATATAAATTTAAAGATTTACAGGCGGTATAAAACGTAGAACTGGCACAAGCCTGAAGATTTTCTTGTTTATTTCGGTGCCTTATCGCCTCCACTAATGCAAACACTTGATATTTTCATTCTTTTGCCCCATCCACAGTACCTCGGTAAAAGATGCACGGTATTTACTATTATGTTCCATTCTTTATACCAAAACAAATTTGCGTTTGTTATTAGCGAATTTCCATAGGAAAAATGAGCTATTGCAGTGGCCCTTATGGTAAGACCCAAGGTCGGGAGTAGCAAATGAGCACCGATCATGGTCTCCAGAGACACGTTTTAGAGTGTCTTTAAAAATCATATATATCTACATGTATTCGCTCTCTAGCGGTCGCATTTTAAGTCCGATTTGGTTCAAATCTGATACACATGTTGGTTGTCTACGTCGCTCGGATGAGTTCGTTAGCCAAAAAAATCCAACAATCGGAAGCACGGTTTTTGACCGGAAGTAATTATTTTTTTAGATTTTTCGTAACGATAATGAATTTGTTTTTGAGTTTTTTCTACAAATATATAGCACGTTATTCTGCACATTTTTTTTTTACTCGACCTTATAGCTCGCTTGGTTTCACCAAAATCGACCAAAACGTAAAATACCATAGAAGTACCAGGTTCAAAGCTATGTTGTGGATCCTACCGTGGGGTTGGCGTGCGAAGCACGGAATGAGTTGTGTACTGAAGATACTCTCAAAATGCGGTATGGCGTGCGAAGCACGCAATGCGTTGTGTCTTGAAGATACTCCCAACATGCGGAATGGCGTGCGAAGCACGCAATGCTTTGTGTATTGAAGATATTCCCATTATGCGGAATGGCTTGCGAACCATTTTGCAGCTATTCAGCACCGTCGTGAACAGATCTATTTCCCAAATTGTTGGTTGAAACCCTAAAACATAGGCCTATAAACTTAATTTTGGAAATTTGCTCAACTCACGTCAGCGGTTCAGCTGCGTAGTCGAATTATTTCCCTTGCAAACGATTTACAAGTTTACCAAACACCAAGAATTTATGTTTATAATTTTCAAAATGGCGGCCGTTACAAATTTTAATGCGGAACATCTTGAAAACCGCAAGTTTAGCCTACAAAAAATCTACAGGAGATATTAGGCCTATATTTTATTAATGAGAAACAAAATGTTTTTTTTGGTCAAATGATATCCGAAAAAAACTGCATCTAAAACCAACATTTAAAAAAAAATCTTTTAGTTTTAATAAATAGGATAAAATCCATTACTCTGAAATGTTGGTTTTGGACGTGAATGCTGCAACTGAAATCTGAAGTCACGGTGAGTTTTTGTGAAAACATAAAATGGCGGATTGCGACTAAACTAAAACTAAGCCGAATTCGAAAAAGAGTTGGTAACCATTTTCATTTATTTCAATGTACACAATCCGATCCTGTATATCACGCTAAGCTTTTTTGTAACACCCTGTATATATATTAAAATTGAATAATAAAATATAAAATACTCCCAAGAAAAGAAATCATTTGCGCCCGTATGATATTTTCTAGGGGAGGGGAGGGGGCTAGACCGGGGTATGGGGCTTAACACGTTCACTGCTAAGGACGCACATGTGAGCTTGACACTGAACACTATGAGAAGCGGCCGACGCACAGTGCACTCCAACCCCATTTTGGAAGCATTTTCAATACACAATCCATTGCGTGCTTCGCACTCCAACCCCCGTTCTGGCAGAATTTTCAATAAACAGAGCATTGCGTGCTTCGCACCCCAGTTTTAAGCCCATGTGCGTTTGCTTTAAAATATTAGTGATTATTACGTAGAAAGGTTCAAAAATAAAAAAATTAAGTAATTTCTACTCATTTAGACTATAAATATCAAACATAAAAGGTCAGCTCCTAGCAAAGAAAATACGAAATTTGCGTAGCAGTGAACGTGTTAAGGAGTACCCTCCCCTCCTTCGGAGTCTAGGGATATTTTTCACCTCCCCAAGAAAATTTTTCAAATTTGGGAAGCCAATTTGGCTGTTCAGGTGAAATATTAACCCACACAACATTGCGTCTGTACCTTTACACCGTCAGTGAATACACAAAGACCTACAACACTCCTAGAGGCCGCACCAAGTAGTGACCCAGCAGCTCATGCTTGAACTCTTGTAAAAAATAAAATAAGTATATGTAAAATCAAACGGCACGTAACATTTGAAACATATTTTAGTGCTAATCTCGTTGAAGAAAAATACCTGACTATAATTAATAATATAGCCTACATACTTTCCTTTCCCTGGGAGCTGGAGGGGGGGGGGCGGCCCTCTCTGCCCATAAGTATGGGCGCCCATGAAAGAAATTACTATTTGGCATTGAGAAACGTCAGTTCTTCATATCATAGTCACATATTTAAATGAGTTTATGGTAATTTAAAAAGTAATTTATGTTCTTCTTATACCTACTCACTTAATAAACCCAGTTTAAGTCCTAGTTATAGCAACAAATAAATACTTTTCTTGCTAACACCAGCGCATAAAATAAATAAAACCAATTTAATTGCTCGTAAAATAAAACTAAAATTGCTCAATAGGGTACTAAAAATGTTTAAACAATTTGAAAAAGTCACCGTACTAATTATTCACAAATACAGTACCTAACACAAAAATCGACTTGTTATTAACCCTTAAGTGAGCGCGCGGGGTTATTTTACCCCCCCCCCACAGGTAGGTAAATTTTGTTATAAAAATTAAAGAGTTGCAGCAACCCTGTTAAAGTCTTATGACTCATCAACTTTCTGACTTGATTTTCAGTTTCACTCCAGCGTTGCCAGGTATCCGATTCCTCAGCTGTTTTTGTTCAACAGCTGTCGAAAAGACGGATTTTCATCACTCCCAGTTTAAATAATTGATTATTAGGCCTAAGTAACAATTGACATTTTTAATTTGACAGAAGTCAGTTGTGTTTCATTTTTACAATTATTAATAACTAGCTGACACGTACGGCGTTGCCCGTGGTGGTTAGTATTTTCAGTCTTTTTAACGTAATTGTAATCTTTTGAAGTGTTCAGTTAGTGAGTGGTATTTGGCTTTTATATATATAGATCTTAAATAATAAAAGCACTATTGTCATAATAATAAAAGATCTGAAATTATGATTTTAGTAACTTTGATCCCCCCAAACCCCTCCTAAAATTTCGAAAATTTGCTTACCCTTTCTTAGAGAGCGCCTAAGGCCCTAGATACCAAATTTCATTCCAATCCGTTCGGGCGTAATTTGAGGATGATCAAAAACGCAAGGAAAAATGCAAAAACGCCTATTTCTGGCGTAATTTTGGGAGAATCTCAAACATTTTTTAACAGACTACTTTTAGGCCTTAAACGAACCTCAGTACCAAATTTCAACATTTTCTGCCAATTAGTTCTCGAAAAAGCTGAGAAAACGCAAAAAATCGCTAGAAAAACGCGAATATTGGGCGTATCTTTGGGATGTTTTCAAAATCCGTTCTTAGTGCGCGTCTAAAGGTCCAACTGAACATGCATGCCAAATTTGAACTCATTTGGTTCAGTAGATTTTTAGTTCTGCTGATGAATGAATCAGTGCCATTTCGCTTTTCTATAGATAGATAACTAGTTGACCCGTGCGAAGCATTCGCTTTCTAACTTACTAACAGTGTTTTATTAATTTAAATCCATGTTAAAGAGAAATAATTTTGTTATTGCTATTATATATTTTTAAACAACTTACCAACTTGCAGAAGGTAAACAACAACAAATAGGTGTATCCACAATGCTGTTTATAATCACGCTTACAATAATTAATTAAAAATAGCAATGTAGTGGCGTAACGGCAGATCTCCAGCTGGGTATTGTTATCATCAGTGTTGCCAACGCCTGGAAAATATCCCTATAACTTACTTGATGTTACACTGTTACTTTCGGATTCTTTATTTCTTTTTTTGTATTTTGTATATTTTTCCGGTGTAGCGGTTAAGGAAAGCTTTAAAATGATGCCTCATTCATGTAATTTGATGATGTATTAAGGAAGTTATAGCGTACCGACAAAAAAAATGGCCTTGAGAAATAATATATGTGATAATAATAATAATAACAATGCTGTATTTAAAATAAAAGTATACAAACACTTGTGCATGCAAGCATTGAATTTCTCTGGTCGTTTTGACCGACAGCCAGGTTGGTAACATCCATTATTTAACATTTCATATTTACAGTCTTATTTTTACAATAATTAAATAAATATATTGAATCACCATAATTAATTTTACAAACAATACATTAATTACGCCAACACACACACACACACGACAGACTCCTGCCAACACTCTAGTAAATACATAAACAAATAAACATTAAAACAAAACTTATACATGTATAACTACAGTAAATACAAATTCATACAATATATTTACCTGAGTAGCCTAAGCATTATGTTTGCCCTACCTGTGTATTCTTCAGAAAAACCATTTTAGTAATTGAACTCTTTGAACAGTTTCCACCATCATGCTGTATAACATAGGAGGGTTATGTAAACATGTTTGTGTTAGTTTTGATGTTTTTTAAATTTTATTTTATTTATTTATTAGCTATTGTGCAGCAAAATTTGTAATTTTTTCATTTTGCTCTTAGTATACGTTCACTGTATTACGCCGTATATTGATAAGCGTAATTAATATGCGTAATATAGTATACGCCGTTATATTGATTCTGATTTTTAAGTTTTTTGGTTTTTTCCATACATTTGAAATCACTACTAGAATTACTGTAATTATGTATGTTATTGTGATCGTGCTAAATAAAATGTCAATAACCATTTTTAAGAAGTCAAATTTATGATTTTGTAACCTACTGACCATAAAACCGCTTAATTGTCACAATTGTACCGTGTTTGCACTCATTTTAGAGGAATAATATTTAGAGTTCAGTAATTAGAGTAAAAATTAAGTAAAGTTAACAAAAAATGTGATTTTGTAGCACTAGGGCTAGTTGATGATTCATAGAAGAACCATTAAGCACGTAGGTGGTTCAGAGCGCACGGCTGTTTGGACAAACTGTAGGTTATATTAAATATTATTCTGTTGCAGTGATTATCCTTGATTATTTCGATATAATATGACCTACAATAATAAAATAAAAATTATAATTGCTTACGGTATACAATGTTAATTTCTTAATCTATATATAGTGTGTTGTAAAATGTTGGTTTACTTTTCTACTTTACGTTGGTAACCCTCAAACTCATCTCAGTTATAAATGCAATCATAGTGCAGTAGTAGAAATATATGGAATACCTAATATTGAATATCGAAGTATTTACTGTATATAGCCTACTGTGCTTCATGATTTGTATTGTTGAGTACCAACTTTGTCAATGAAATGTTACGTGCTGATTTAACGGCGTGTTAAGAGAGAACTGATCGATGCGCAAACAATTACTGATAATAAAACCGATACTTTCAGTTCTCCATTAGCCGAGGGCAACAAGTGACGCAACCGGTGACGCCACTAGTAGCCAATTGGGTTGCGGGGCATTGTATCAATTGAGACCTATTAGTCCAATGAATAGAGGTGGTTTACAAAACCCTACAAAAGGTCCGGTATTCCTGAATTATTTACATGTTGTTTGGGACCATTAGGTAGTAATGAATCCGAGTTTTCGTCATCCTAGCCCCATGTCAAATTTCGTTATATGCGAAAATCGTGAGATTTTAGCTCTGTTTTTCGGTTTTTGCCTATAACTTCTTTCCTCTTCAATTTGCGAGGAATAATATTTAGAGTTCAGTAATTAGAGTAAAAATTAAGTAAAGTTAACGGTTAGAAAAATGTGATTTTGTAGCACAAGGGCTAGTTGGTGATTCGTAGGAGAACCATTAAGCAGGTTGGCCGTGTGAGTGTGTGCGCGTGTGGGAGCGAGGGTCGATTTTTTTACTTAGAGCGCATGGATGTTTGTACAGACTATATATATAGCTTGTATATTCATAACTTCAGTCAGGTACAGTT
>JAGFPH010002569.1:102709-131434 GCA_018207615.1 Philaenus spumarius | reverse complement strand
TTATTCTAGTAATTAGCCCATTTGTCTCGGGTTTTTGCCCGTGGCAACATTCCCCCCATTTAAAAACTGATTTTACTTAGGCTTTTGGTGTGGAAAATCTGTTTTTTAATGTCTCCTGATATTCTAATTTTATATTGTATACAATCTTATTCTAACATTTATTTTATTATTTTATCACTTACTTTTGGTAAGATCACTTATCCCATTTGTATTTTCTCCTAGCTAAATACATTCATTTACATATTACATAAACAACATATATATTTTCAAATAGGTGTCCACATCTGCTGAAACACAATTATTAATTATTATATTATGATTACTTACTAATTATTAATTATATATAAAATGTAACAAACAACCAAGTTTTACTTAAGGGAACCCCAGGGCTAAAACCTATCTTTTTACTGTTAAACTCTCACAATGGCTAAAAAATATTTCTAATTATTAGGCCTTGCTACGAGTAAACACATTGATCCCTCCTTATTTTTTTTTTTTTTTTTTTTTTGTACGCAGAGTTTGTTGACCTTCTTCAATCATCTGTTGTGCTCCCCAGGTTAGTTTTCCTCTCGCTCGAATGGTTTGTTTACATTGTCCGCTGCTTGTATTTAATCTGTATGATTTTATTTCTATTGAATTTCTTACTAGGCTAAACTTTTATTTTTAAAACATTTATAATATTTACAATTTATACATATTAATTTTCGTAACTTTGATCTGAATCGCTGTTCTAATCTCCCTTTCTTCCTAATTCCGGTTTTTCCGACACTGACATCCCTCCTTGCTTTTAGTTTAACTCTCGGCTTGTTTCCAATCTTGTTGGCTCCTAACAATTTTTCCTGCAGTTTATTAGTTTTAATTATATTTTTCCTTCTGTTTAATTTTACTCCATTTTGGCTAGCTTGTATTTTATTATTTTTGAATTTATATTTCTTACTTTGGCTTGTTTTTATTAACTTATATTTATTACTTTGGCTTGTTTTTATTAACTTATGTTTATTACTTTGGCTTGTTTTTATTAACTGATCGTTTTCTAACTTTGTTAGCTCAGGCTCGCCTTGCGATTGCCCTACATTCCGGCTCTCTCGTGTTAATTTTGTGTCAACTCGTACTTTTTCCAACGTAGTTAACTGTTTAAGACTCGGTATCTTTTTCAACCTATCGCCTTCAAATTTACATTGGCGGTCCTGCGTCCTTTTCACTAGGAACCCATTAGTTAAATTTGTATTTTGTTTAACACTCAACCCCTTCTTCCGTTTTTTCACCTCCGGTCTGTCACGTTCGGTTTTGTCTCGTTCGGTTTTGTCATAATCGGTCTGGTCTCGTCCGTTACCCTGGTTTTTACTTTTCACTCGGGTGTTAGTGAATAATGTATCAGCCCCATTACCTCGCTGGTACAGATTTGAGCCTCCGATTTGCCTAATTATTTTACTGTTCAACAAATCGCGTTCGTAGTTTTTGGTGAACTTTTGTGTGCTGCTCAATCTCATTTTATTTAAACCTATTAACTTTTCTCGGTTCTGCTGCCTGATTAGTTCGGTTTTACTTTCGCCTTGAACCGCTGGTTCTGTAAAATTTAATTTAATTTCCTGCCCTTTAATTTCAAAAGTTATATGTTTATATTCCATATTTATTTTTGCTTTCCATTGATTCAACAGATTGCATCCTATTATTAATGGTTTGGTTAATTTAGGCACTATAAGAAATATCCCATGGACTGTCCTATTAGCTATGGTGAATGGTAACATGAGTTGTTTCGCGATTTTTTGCTTCCTTCCTTTTATCGCGGTCACGACTTCTACATTAGCCACCGTTAGTTCCATGAACTTATGTCCTTTCGCCTTCAATTGTTTTAAATATTCCTCTTGAATGACCGACCATTGGGCACCGGTATCTATTTCTACTTCCACGGAATTATTAAATATTTTACCGTCAATCGTTGGACAATATATTTGTTCGGTTTTTATGTTTAATTCCCCCGGCTCTTCCAATAACTCTTCCCTCATGTCAAAAGAAATATTTTGCAATTTTATTTGCAACCTACTATACTTTTTTACGTTTGATGAATTTAATTTGGATTGTTGTTTGACTTCGGTTCCCGAATCCGATTCTATTTTCCGTTCCTGGCCTATTTTCCTATTTTCCGGGACCCTATAACCTAGTTTTTTGGACTTGGTTTAGGAACACTCGAATTGGTAGGATTGGGTTTTGTGGGTGTTGGGTGTTGGCTTGTGCTAGGTCTATCACCATAGGATCGTTGGTAAGGGTTTCTAGGAAGGTTAGATGAGTCCGTGGCTCTTGCCTGCGTCCTATCAGGGTTCCCGCTCGTTTTTGGCCTTCCGTCATTCTCCATGGCTTCGAACGCCCTTAACAATTCAATCGCTTCCTCGAAACTCTCGCTCGGTCTTCCTACGCTCGCCACTTGAATTCTTGAATCAAAATGTCGCAACAATCTATTAATTACGAATTTTTCGGGTATCGCGGGATCTAAAAATGTCGCCTTTTTCACCATTTTGCAAAAATACTCGACGCGTGACATCGATCCTCGATCGTTGTATCTCCCGTTCTCAATTTGGTTTCGGAGCATCTGTTGCTCTTGATACCCCCAAAAATTATCAATAAATTTACTTTTAAATTCTTCGTAGGTGGTACTTCCCCGCTTTACTATTCCCCACCAATCAAGAACTGTACCTCTAATTTGTTTTTCTATTAATTTTAATTTATCTTTCCCCTCCAAATTCGGGTCGATTTCGGCAAAATGCTCTTCCATATCTTTAATAAATTTCATAGGGCTATCTCGCGCATTTCCCCAAAATTCAGGTAATCTAATTTGCTCCCCCGGACTTGGATGAACATACACTACTCTTTTTTCTGCGCCGCCTATACCTCGTGACGCGCTAATGTTTTTAACCTTTTTCTCCAATTCTTTCACGGAGAGTTCTACCTTCTTTCCCTGAAGTTTATTTTCCTCGTTAGCTAATTTTAAAATAACTATATCCCCTTTAATTTCTGTATCCGCAATTTTTAAAATTCCTATATCCTCTCTAATTTCGGCCATTTGCACCTCGCCTCGGTCTACTCGGCCGTGGATTAACTCGATACTTTCTTTTAGCTCGTTTTTTAACCCGCCTACCGCTGCTAAGACCTCTTCGCTATTTTTCCGCTCTCGTTCTTCACGTTCCCTTTCTTTCGCTTCGCGTTCTTGCTTTTCCGCTAACCGCTCTCGTTTCTCGGCGAATTCCCTTTCTTCGCGAATTTTCTTTTCAGCTAACCGCTCCTGTCTTTCAAACTCTTCCCTCTCCTCCCGTTCTTTTTCTTTCGTTTCACGTTCTTGTTTTTCCGCTAACTCTTTCGCTTCGCGTTCTTGTTTTTCGGCTATCCGCTCTTGTTTCTCGGCGAATTCCCTCTCCTCGCGTTCTTTTTCTTTCGCTAACCGTTCTTGTTTTTCGGCTAACCGTTCTTGTCTTTCGCTCGCCATTAGCCTCATCATTTTTTGGATATCCGACTCCTCATTCTTTTTCGGTGGGTCCGGCATTATTCAAATTTGTTTATTTATTGTTTTCTAGTGCAATTAATTTAATTATTTGACGGTTAATTAATTCTCTAATGTGATAACTGTCCGTACGTTTTTTCGACTATTTATAAATATTTTAAAATTTTTTAAATTATTTATATCGTCGAGCCAACGCGTTCTGGGCGCCACTTGCCACGCCGCACACGCGCAATCGTTTATTAAAATTTTTAATTTGAGTTTGCCCTTAATAACTTTGCGCGTATACGTGGACAAGAAATAGGAAATACGCTAACTTTCCTAAATCTTAAAAGATTGGTTTGTAATACATACACTTTAGATAAAAAATACTAGCTCTAGTCAGACTCCCTCTCTGGGTCGTGTCGTTTGAAGTTATTTGGTCACACACAAGAAATAATAAACTTATTCACTATCTTATTTTAGAGCACTGATTAACTTATGGTATAGGGTATTTAATTTATAAATAAAAAGAAATGAAAACTTGAAAACTAAACTTTTTTAATTTCAAAAACAAAAACAAATTAATTATCTTTCTCAAGTCATTAAAATTTCAAACAAGTATAGTATAGATATTTACACATATGATATTTTTACACTTATATTGAAACGCTTTTATACCATTGTGAGAATAGGGAATATTCCTGAATGATTTTACTTTTACACTTTCCCCTGAATTTACTGTTAATTTTAATATTCTTTATTTTTAAATTTTATTGTTGGATTATTTTTATATTATTTAAAATTTATATAGCTTGGTTATTTGTTACTCACAAATAATGATGATTTATCGCAGCTTTCCTCCTCGGTGGTTTAGGCCTTGGAATGAAGTCCTTGATCTTCTTCTTCCTTCCTCTCAGGATCTCTCCTCTTCTTTGATGTAGAATGCTTTCTTTCTTCAATCCCTTAGGATCCTTCTTCTTTAAATTATCGCGATTTATTACGGCCCGCTCAACTGTACCGGAGTTGGTGATATTCGCCGACCGACTTGCTGCTTCTGCAGATTTCTACGTGGTCCTCGGGTGACTACCAATACGCAACTGAATTTAATTTTTCTTCTCTCTACCTTGTACTTTTGAAATCGAAGTCAAGAGATTTACTCTTTTCTTTTTGACAACTTCGCTTCTCTGGTGCTTTAAAGGGTCCTTCTAGCTTGTAGAATTTTCTTTTATTTATTTAATTTAATTCCCACGCCTTCATTTTAATTACTCCACTTTAGTTTCGTAGATAATCAATTATTTAACTTTCCGTGCAATAAGTAATTGTATTGGTCTCGGTGGTGGTTGCATGACGTCATCTCTCCAAGCTCGCTCCGTACTGTTTACTTAAACACTGCCGGTTCTTACAAGATTTAATTCAATTTTGTATGCAAAACTTTCAAAATGCTCTAACTTTGTAACCCATGGTCCGATTTTGGATTTCTGCAGCTCCTTTGATTCCTGACCATCTTCTGCTTTCTCCCTCCTTTGAGTGGTTGTTCTAGGGTTCCTGGTTCTCCAGTTATCGCCTTCGCTAGTTTTTCCTTAATTTTGAATTTTAAATTCTTCAAAATGGTCCAAATTCGAATTTTCTTGGTTCTATCTTATTCGTCTGGTTCCCAAACGTCCAAAACTGATCTTCTTTCTTCTATCTTCACATCGGGCACGGTTCTGTGGCCTATCCTATGTCTATCTCGAATTTTGGATTTGGTAACCCCCCTTTTTGGTTTATGCCCTTTTCTCACATGGTGTATTACAAAAACATATATACTACATCTTATTTAACATATATTTATTTCCGTAGAAACTTATTTCCCCCGATTTATTCATTTATTTTAATATGTTTATTTTTGAGCCTTTTTCTTTAAAAATATTTAATTATATTAATTTATTGTTATTTAATGATTATATATTATTTATTCTTTATTTTATCCCCAATTTAGATTTTCGAAATTTTCAAATTTGTGAATTTTAGCATTTTTTCTGCTACGTCTTTGCTCTATAACTTTTTCACTTTCTTAATTAAAACAATTCTGTTAATTAGATTATTATCATCTTTTTCTCCTCTACCCATTACATTTAAAATAACCTACTATTTTTATTTTTGAAAATATATTAAAATTTTACATTGAATTCTTTCACGGCGCATAGCAACAGACAGAGTTTTGCAATATTCGACAAAACCTGACAAGAATTATCCTGTCGATTTCCCTTAGAATAATTCACTCCGCTTGGCTACTATTACTTTTAATATTGGCTAAGCCTGCAATTTAGAAAATAATTATTTTAAATTATTTACTTCCTTCTTACACCCAATTTTCCTTTGATATCTCTTTATAACGTGTTATTTTACTTATTACTAATTATCAATTTACATATTTAGGCCTATTGGCTTCTATATACAACTTTTAATGTTAGGCCTAATTATTCTAGTAATTAGCCCATTTGTCTCGGGTTTTTGCCCGTGGCAATACTGACACACTGACAGACAGACACCACGTTGAAAACACTTTTTTGGGTTCAGGGAGGACCAAAACAAAAAATTCCACTAAAAATATTTTTGGGTTCAGGGAGCACCAACACAGATAATTGCACCAAACAACTTTTTGGGGTTCTGGGAGCACCAAAACAGATAATTCAACTGAAAATTCAAATTCGAACATTTTTACGAAAACAATACTTTCTCCATATACTACGTATAGGGTGGAGAAAGTAAAAATGTATAATTTACAATTTTTGTCACCTACGAGCAACTATAATTTAGATGTTCATGGACGATTTGCTGCAAATTACAAAAGGTTATCTTCAAAACTCGATGAAAGGTAAGTTATATTGAAGAGGACTGTTTCGTCCTGCTATCGCACACCCTTCCTTATAACGGCCATACGACACCACGTCACCATGTTTCACGGCGCAAACGCAACAACTTCACACTTTGCATAAAATTTGCATATATTTGCATAAACGATAATTTAACCCACTTAAAATTATCCAATCGTAATAAAACTGGCACCATTGGAAAGGAAATGAATTAAACTTTAATTTTTGTATTTACAACTTTTTCGTAAAACGTATATTTACATACGTAATCATCGTTTTAAAATGTGCACATCGGCCTACAGCTCTTTCCACGCGGGAATCTGCGCACAATTCTACTGTTATTTCTCACTCTTGCAACGTTTCCCACCATCTACAATAATGTTTCTTTGGCATTTCTAACATACCGTTGGATTGGTTGTGATTTCATCTTTCTGTTGGTGTCTTCCAATCAGATTTCACAGTACATTTACTGCGTCAAACAAGATTTACTGTAAACCCTTGCGATTGGACAGTCTCTCAACCGATAAACACGCCTTTTGTCAACGATTATTTAGTAGGCAACGCCCAATGATTTGACAGATTGCTTTATATCATTTTGTAGACGATATTCTGTATTTTGTAATGGTACAAAGTAAACCGGATAAAACCGGTTTTGTGATTGTCTAAACAGTAGTGTAAAGTTACGTTGTTGTGAGATCGACTCGGGCTTTTGTTCCCACGCTATTTCCTATTACGCAACCTACTGCACGTGTTGATTCGGGAGTTTTTATTCGACTGATGTCTTTTTGTTATTCAGATAAATGTAACTCAAACACTTTTGTGAACTAAGGAAAGACAAGTACACCGTTCTTTTCATTGATTTATCCTCTACACTTTCTTATAATAATATTTCATTTTTGGTCAAAGCATATATTAGTAAAGCACGTTAAAATCTAGGCCTAGGTAGGTACCAGTTGTGTACTTAAAACATAAAAACGGGTTTTTTCAAAATAAAAAATTTGAAATTGATAAATGTTTTTATACAGTTCTATTTAGAACTAAATTACGAAACTTTTTTACGCTTACGAAAAAAATACAAAAAATGTTTACTAATTTTTATGTAGGCCTAAAGTTGAACTTTTTCCTTTCGTTACTGAACATTTTTTGTTTCTTGAGCTAATAACTTTTACAATTTCAAAATAAACTTATTTTTAGTGGCATATTTGAATTCTTTGAAGTTTCTTCTACAAAAAAGCTATTGAACACATTTGGATTGGGGTTCATTTACTATTTTTGGCGAATTTTTAAAAATATGCTTGCAAAACGCTAAAAACGGGCTGGCCAATTTTAGCTTTAACCGTGGCCGTTGTTGGGTTTTAATGGCTGAACCAGTTTTGAAGGAACTTTAATCTGCATGTAGAGGACTTTTCAGAGACTAGTCTAGGCTAATTTGAATCCAGGAAATATTTAGGGTTCCTATTTAAATAAACGGTATCAGAAACTGGCGCATACCTTCTCACAAACATATTTAAATTATTAACACGTTCACTGCTAAGGACGCACATGTGAGCTTGACACTGAACACTATGAGAAGCGGCCGACGCACAGTGCATCGTCGCCGACCCCTGTATTGGGAGTATTTTCAATACACGGTGCATTGCGTGCTCCTTACGCCAATTTTAAGCCATGTGCTGTGAACGCACATGTGCGCCCGCTTTAAAATATTAGTGATAGTTACGTAGAAAGGTTCAACAATACAAAATAAAGTAATTTCTACTCATTTAGGCTATAAATATAAAAAAGTAAAAGTTCAGCTCCTAGCATAGGAAATACGAAATTTGCGTAGCAGTGAACGTGTTAAACAGATTCACTGTGACTTCATAATAGTATTAAAGTAGGAGAGTAACTAATAAATATTATCATTATTGGCTAGAATTTTTAGAAAGATGCGGTTTTTTGCATACGGTAGACATTAAGGGCTACAAATATACCAAATTTTATCAAAATCGTAAGAGTCGTTTTTTTATAAAAATATAATAACTGATTTTTGGCGGAGGGGGGGGGGTTGCCAAAAAGGGGGTTGTTTTCCTAAAATTTTCAAGACCTTTTTTTTCGTGCATCTATACAGGCCTGTTTGGTGCAAATTTGTTCGAAATCGATGGAAAAGTTTTCTCTCTACCTTTGTATGCATACAGACAGACGTTTTTAACCCACTTTTTTTTCTGAACATCGATTTTTTTGCGATCACTATAATACTTTCTTTATACTACCGTATAGTGAGAAGTAAAATTGAAAAGTAAAACTTATCGAATTATTCTTCTATTTCTATGTACAGTAACTTTAATTGTTTGTCAGCTGTTTTTAATTTCGTTTTTCTTTGTTTGTTGCAGGTGAGTATCAGAAATGATCTATTTTACTTGTCGCACTATTTTATGTAAGTAGGCCTAGTTATATTATGTACACAGGCTTATATAACTTGATGTTTTTGTTAGTAGACTTGAGTGCAGGGTCGTTGCTGCAACACATTATTCAGATCTAAAATTGTCCAACAGTAGGCTATTGTCAGGATATCCTTTCTTACTTAACTTCGAATCATCGTGGGGAATTTTACCGAGGTGGGAGCTTCGACGACGGCCGGGAATCGTGTTCGTCATCTGCGAGCGAAGCAAAGCATCCCACAAGCCGAGGCCGCAAAATTATATATATAGATTACCGTACTATTGGGAAAGTAAAACTGTCGTCAAGGTCGGTGGCGTTTCAATTTGTTACGAAATATTTGACGCTCGAGAACGTATTGAGAGTGAAGCGCGGCGAGTTTTAGTTGCTAAACCTCTACAAGAACCTGCGATGCGGTATATCCACGTGACACAACCTCTTCTGTCTTTGTTTATCTCGATGATTATTTCGTACATTTTTAGGGCCATCTTTGTGTTTTGATATTACAATTAAAACCCTAAGAATCTTGTAATTCAGCGTAATCAATTTTCAATAAATTCAATTTCTAGTTTAATTCAACTTCTGTAAATTCTCTGTTTAAATTGTATTCAATGAGATTTTCTGTTTCCAAACGCCAATCTGCACCTTATCAAAGGTAGATTAAATCAAATATCGGAATATGTTTGTTATCATTTGTATCAAAATCAATCGGAAGCTAATCGTAATAAATTAGTCTACAATATTACTTATAACATCCAAATCCCACTCACTCACCGATTCATCATGAAATCTCAAAAACTACCGAACGGATTGCAATGGAATTTGGTATGTAGCTTCCTCTAGGGCCGTGGGTGCTCGCTAAGAAAGTTTTTCCAAAAAATTCGAAATTTTAAAGTGGGGTTTGGGGGGGGGTCAAAGTTACTAAATCACGATTTCTCCAAAACTACCAAACGTGGGTGCTCGCTAAGAAAGGTTTTAAAAAATTCCAAATTTTAGGGGGGTTTGGGGGTTAAAAGTTACTAAAAACAACCATCGAACGGATTGGAATGAAATTTAATATGTAGCTTCCTCTAGGGCCCTAGAGGTTCTCGCTGAGAAAGGTTTTAAAAAAATTCGAAATTTTAAGGGGAGTTTGGAGGGGTCAAATTTACTTAAAAGAAAACGAAAGGGAACGGATTGGAATGCAATTTATTATGTAGCTTCCTCTAGGGCCCAAGGTGCTCGCTAAGGAAGGTTTTAAAAGAAAATCGAAATTTTAGGTGTGGTTTGGGGGAGGGTAAAAGTTACTAAAAATCCCCATAAGAAATACATATTGTAATATGGGCTAAATATTGTTATACAGGGTGATTCAGTAAAGCGTAGCGGGCTATGTAGATTCAGATTCTACATGCAAAAATAAGTCGATAATGTAGAATAACATTTTTTCGATTTCGGCTTAGTTTAGCCATAATCCGCCATTTTTGTTTTTTTTTACAAAAACTCACTGTAACTTTGGAAATAGATAAGATATCGAGTTCAAATTTGGAATAAGCATTTTATATGTTACTATTAACAAGTGTACCAAACACAAAGAGTTAATTTGTACAATTTTCAAAATGGCGGCCGTTACAAATTTTTAACGTGGAATATCTTGAAAACCGTTAAGTTTACAAAAAATTTACAAGAAACAAAATATTTTCCTTTTTTAACGACGGTCAAAATGCTTTTTTTTTTAGTTTCAGTATGTCAAAGGATAACCGAGTTATCGACAAAAAACATAATTTTTTGGTAATTGTCTACAACAACCAAAATTAGCCTAAAACCAAAATTCTTTAAAATTGAACAATTTGTGTAGTTATTTTTCTAGTGGGCTAACAGATTCTAAATGCAAAAATAAGTCGAAAATGTAGTATAACACTTTTTCGATTACGGCTTAGATTAGAAATTATGTTTTTTGTCGATAACTCGGTTATCCTATGACCTACTGAAACTACAAAAACAGCATTTTGTCTGTCGTTAAAAAAGGAAAATATATGTATATTTTTTTAATTATATACCTTTATATTTGATTTGTCTATCCGTGCAAAGCCGGGTCGGGACAGCTAGTACAATATAAATCAGCAATTTAATAACAGATAAATTAACATTTTTTTTAAACCCCAAACGGACGAACAGACTTTTTAAATCATAGCTAAAACTCTCTCGATCAATTAGCCTTAAAAAAAAAAAATCGGTTCACCCGTTTGGGAGCTACGATGCCACAGACAGATATTCACACGTTAAACTATTAACACCCCTCCGTTTGTGTCGGGGATTAAAAATAGACTACTAATATGGGTTTTAATACATTACATTTTATGGTTTTGTATCTAATGTGCAATTGTTGCAAACTCGTATTATAATTAACTAGGGGAAACCCCTGCGTGCTCCGCACGCCAACCCCGTTGGGACCTTCTATACACATAATCATGTTATGTTTTCTTTATAATAAAGGAGTAGGATTAATAATAACCAAAAATGTAAGACGGTAAATAATGTTAAATGTACAAATCAAATTATTTCGTATATTTTGTAAAAGCAGTTATGATAAAGGTTAAAAGAACCAGCAAGGCTCAGGTCTACACGTAAAAAACCTAAGCTAAAAGTTAGAAATCTATATATATAAAAGCCAAATCCACTGACTCACTGATCACGATTTCTCACAAACTACTGAACGGATTGGAACGAAATTTGGTATGTAGCTTCCTCTAGGACCATAGGTGCTCACTAAGAAAGGTTTTCAATAAATTTGAAATTTTAGGGGGAGTTTGGGGGAGTCAAAGTTACTAAATCACGATTTCTCTGAAACTACTGAACGGATAGGAATGAAATTTGGTATCTAGCTTCCTTTAGGGCCATAGGTGCTCACTAAGAAAGGTTTTAAAAAAAGTCTAAATTTTAAAGAGGGTTTGTGGAGGGTCAAAGTTACTAAATCACGATTTCTCCAAAACCACCGAACGGATTGGAATGAAATTTAGTATGTAGCTTAATCTAGTACAGTATAAAGTTTGAAATTAACTGTTAATGGAAATATTACAGCAAACAGCTGTTATCTGTTATTTTATTCAATTGGTTGCTATGGTAATAAATTTAAATACATATTAAGTTGGCTTATTAGTCTAGGCCTAACGTAAGAATTTTTCTGACTAAATTTACAAATATTGAAACAAAAAAAATGTTTTTATCGAAATGAATTATAGCCTACGTTACTCAGGGATAGTGTAGCTGTTTATTAGTAAAACTATTTTTTCAATCGCTTCAGTAGTTCGAGAGATTACCCCCTAAATACAAACAAACAAACAAACTATACCTCTTTATAATATTAGTATAGATTATAATGATGGTGAACTCTTCGTATCTTTTCGTCGGTTTAACTTGAAATCGCGATAGCTTAAAACGGGCCCGCATTGTTCACTCCAATTACATGCAGTTTGAATTGGGTTCAGAAAAGAAGCGGGCGCTTACTGTAGCAATTGTCAACAAACGATTAAGGCAACAGCCGGTTATTAAACAGCTGTTGTTTATTAATACCCATCATTTAAAACATTGTTAGCTTAAAGGGGACGTAAAATAGCTTAAGGGAATAAATCATCAGTTGTAGGCAAAGCTTTGAAAGAAGATGTCGGTTTTTTACAACCAGCTGTAGGAAAAAGTGGAGTTAGTTTGAATTATCTGTCCAGTTGAAATGCTTAGATCAGATGTTCAGTGACAGTACGATAACCGAGTGTTTAAAACTGTAAATTGTATTTTTTTTATAACGTTATTTTATTTTGCAAACCGTCTGGTTGTTTTGGAACTCCCATTATTTATGTAAGTAGATAGCTACTTAATTTCTTGGCACATTGCCATGGCATGCATCATTATTGTATTGTTAATGCAGTTTTATTTTCTAAGAAAAGTAGTTGATTATTATAGGGAATTTCCATAGGAAAAATGAGCTATTGCAGTGACTCTTATGGTGTCGCGAAAAAAGCGCACAACTTGAATTTAGCGAAAAATGCGCACAACTGGAATTTAGCGAAAAAAGCGCACAACTGGAATTTAGCGAAAAATGCGCACAGCTCGCCAGGTTGATGTTTAACGAGGGGTGAAACAAGTGCCAAAATGCTTAGGTTAGGCCTAGACTGATGAATTACCATAGCAATTGATTGAATAAATAACAGATTAAGGTGTTTGCTAAAATATTTACATTACCACGGATTTCAAACTTTGAAGAAATTATTGATATTAATTTTAATTTTTAATAAATTACCTGCTTACACGCTTCCTCCACAGGCTGCAAAAAGAATTGAGATTGTTTTCAATGTCGCATGCGAGGTATTCAGTCTATTCAGGGTCTGCTCCAGTAAACGAGAAAGCAACCGGAAACGCAACCGCTGTACCCCATTTCTTGCAGCTGAACGCTTTGACACGGTGTCCGCCTACGAGCGCCCTGTCCAACGAGCGCCATGTCCATCTAGCGCCCACTCTCGGGTTGACGAGGGTCAGAGAGGGGTTGACAGGTCTAGGAGCTTTCCAACGAGCGCCGCATTTCTGTGTCACTCCCTTCGACCACCTGTACTTCTTGTAGTATTTACTTCAGACCTAAATAATTATGAATCCCCTCAAATCAGCTATAAATGTTATAAAACCCTAAATTAAATGTAATATAAGTATGCGTATACCATGTGCGATGATTCGTGACAGGCCCACCTTGATTTAGAGGTGCCTTTGATTATAAGTGGGCACGCAATCCTGGCTGGCGCTAACAATGAACCTTTTCGCACTTTTCTTCCACTAATAGAATATTTAAGAGGTATTAAAGTTGACATTTTCTTTAAACTATTCAAGTTATATTTAGAAATATTAAATCCGCTTTTGAGGGGGGATGCGGAATACTACCCCCCGGAAAACTACCCCCCCAGGTGAAACGTGACGTCACGAAGTCTGCCAACTAACCAATATGGGAGCCGTGTCCGCGACTGGAATACTACCCCCCCTAGCAAAAGCGGGTCGCCGGAATACTACCCCCCGGAAAACTACCCCCCCAAGCAGGTTCCTACAATTATACTGTTATCGGCAACATACTGTGACTAAACAGTTTATTTTAGTCCTCTAGTTTTTTTTTATTCTAATTATATCGAAACTTGAGTGTGCGTGACTGGAAAACTGCCCTCCCTGATCTCTGACGTTAAAACGACGTAGGAACCTGCTTGGGGGGGTAGTTTTCTGAGGGGTAGTATTCCGGCGACCTTTTTGAGAGACATGACCTAATACTGGCATATTAAATTGCTTATAACACGTATGGCACTGCTTACAAAAATTACCGTTTAATTTAGGACAGAATTGAGGTGTTTCATATTTAGGTATCTACAACTTACTAGAAGCAGTGATTCAGTAAATAGCACCTGGTAAAATACCAAATAAAAGATTTGGGAGGTATTTTGTTTAAGAATATTTTTGGAAATAATTTGTTATATTTTTATCATCTTTTTAGTTCTAGTTTTACAAATCCGACAACGGCTATTGAAATAACGTTACTGTAATATTATAAACTATATATCGTTGTGATTATCTATAAGAAAGGTTTTAAATACAAGCATATGGGTCATATTTAAGGAATGTTTTTCGATGTCACTGATCAAAATACTAACAATTCATCGATCAGTAAATACTAACAAGTACAGGTGGTCGAAGGGGGTGACACAGAAATGCGGCGCTCGTTGGAAAGCTCCAAGACCTGTCAACCCCTCTCTGACCCTCGTCAACCCGAGAGTGGGCGCTAGATGGACATGGCGCTCGTAGGACAGGGCGCTCATAGGAGGCAACCCTTTGACACTGCCTCATTTCAAACCATTTTATAAGCCTATCTTTTGTAATTGAGTATTGAAAAACAAAATGAATATTCTTTATAAAATTTCGGATCCGGCTTGCAAATTATTTTTCATTACTGTATTAATTTTGTATTGTGTTAGGAAAAAAAATTCAAACTTTGTACTTACAAAATGTCAATTACAAAACAAATGAAAAGCATTTAAAAAAATGTAAATTGCAAGACGGATGCGTATTGTGACTGTGCTTAAAATGAGACCTTGCAAACAATTTTATGATAAAAAGTAAACGAAATAATTGGTTTGAAATTTAACATTGCTCTTATGGGATAAAAATCCAAGATGGCCGCCACTACAGCAGACCCTTAATTCATAAATGCAGTAAAACCGTACAAGTGAGATAACATCGACCAATATCTGGAGGATCAGAATAGCTCAGTGGTAGTGTGCTCGGGAAAGGCAAAGATCCTGGGTTCAAATCCCGGTCTTGGTCCGTGTTTTTTCACTTGTAATTTAATTAATTATTTATATTTCTAACTTTTAGGTTAGGTTTTTATTAAAGTGTAGACCTGAGCCTTGCTGGTACTTTTAACCTTTATTATAACTGCTGTTATAAATAAAGAACAGAACACAGTTTCTCATAAAAAACGTTTAATAATTAAAACGCGTTTCGATGACCAGGTCATCATCATCAGTGATGGTTACAAACTTATAACTTAACTCAGTTTTTTATTTGTATAGTGTTATTTCTCATAAGTCCAGTTCAAGTTTAAATTTTATTACTGCTGTTATAAAATATACTAAATAATTTGATTTTAACGTTTAACATTATTTACCATCTTAGGTTTGGGGTTATTATTGATCCCACACCTTTATTATAAAGAAAACATAACAAGATTATGTGTATAGAAGGTTCCAACGGGTTTGACGCAGAGGTTTCCCGTAGTAATTAATATAAGAAAAATTAAAGCGCACATTAAAAATTAAAGAAAATTAATTAATTATAAGCGCCCCGTTGTCTTCTTTTTGTCCATCTTTAAACGAAACTTTTCTACTTTTACGTCGTCGTTTTTTTAATTAAAATGCACGATACTACGACAGCTGCAGCACGACGTTTGTCCATAGTGTTTTGTAAAGGACTGAATGAATTGTAAAGTGTACAGATAAAAGTGTCGCGAACTGCAGTGTGGACACGTCAGACGCTCGAAGTGCGACACCGAGTTTGAGACACTGATCTAGACATTAAAATCGCTTGTCGTGTGGACACAACTGACTTTAGTGTCTACATTTGTGACGACACTAAGGTCGCCATGTGTCGCCTTAAGGGTCTGCTGTAGTGGCGGCCATCTTGGATTTTTATCCCATAAGAGCAATGTTAAATTTCAAACCATTTATTTCGTTTACTTTTTATCATAAAATTGTTTGCAAGGTCTCATTTTAAGCACAGTCACAATACGCATCCGTCTTGCAATTAACATTGTTTTAAATGCTTTTGATTTGTTATGTAATTGACACTTTGTAAGTACAAAGTTTGAATTTTTTTCCTAACACAATACAAAATTAATAATGAAAAATAATTTGCAAGCCGGATCCGAAATTTTATAAAGAATAGACAGTTTTTTTTCAACACTCAATTAAAAATGTTAGACTTATAAAATGGTTTGAAATGAGGCAATGTCAAATCGCTCAGCTGCAAGAAATTGCACTGTTTAGATAGGGATATAGAGAGAAGCGCTTTCGTTTCCGGTTGCTTCTCGTTTACTGGAGCAGACCCTTAAAATCGCTTGTCGTGTGGACACCACTGACATTAGTGTCTACATTTGTGTCGACACTAAGGCCGGCCACACACTGCAACAGTCGAGGCGAGGCGAGGCGAGGCATTTTGACTAAAGGCGTCTTGAGCGACAGAGAAAGCATAGGCGCTTACGGAGCACCATACACTGCAAGAGAAGAGGCGAGGCGAGGGGGAAAGGCGCCTTTAGTCAAAAAGCGAAGCAGTCAAAAATTATGTTTCGTCGAAAGTCATTTTAGGCCGGGCGCTACACGGGTTGAGTATGCACTAAAAGTCTGACAAAGTTTGACTTTTGATTATTGTTGGGGATATCTAGTAGATGAAAAAAATCGATGATGTCGCGTTTCTAGGGTGGTCACAACTCTTGGAGAGGGGGGGGAAGTTGCGAGCGTGAATGGTTTACGTTTCCGCGTCTAACTCTAAAACGGTTAAAGATAGAAAGGTGGTTTAAGCGTTTATCTACGCCTAAATATATTTCCCTTCAAAAAGGTTATAACAACTTTTCTTCTATCTCTTATACTTTAGGCCCCAATCAACATTTCTTGCAAAAAGTAAAATTTGAAATTACTTTAAAATGAAATATCGGAAATATTGCAACAATACTTGTAAAATATTGGAAACAAGACTTTAGGACAAGTCGTTTACATAATTTGTGAAGGTTTTGAGTCATGCAAATTAAATACATTCTGTATAGAATTGTAGTGGTGGAAAATAGTATAATTATTCGTAGAATAATCAAGGAAAATATATGTTAGCAGAGCTTAGATTCCAAATTACGAAAGAAGAAAAACCAAGGAACAGACTACGTGCACTTATACTCGTATTTACTCTTTACAGATTCTATAAACAATCTGGTCAACAGGTGGCGCGCCTAGTTTTCACATTAATAAAGTTCTTAATAGACAATCGAGATCTATCAGCTGTTTATTACGCATGCGTATTTCCCTGCTTCTTGGAAATACCGTTAGATGTCGCCGAGTTAATCGTATTAATTTCGCTTCCCGGCAAACATCTGTATCTCTGTACATATAAATAAAATTGAAGTATCTGTGATTTCAGAGTAAACAATTGTTTTAAGCTCATATGGCTATTCACTATTTACCAATATCTAAACGTACATTTTTTAATTTGTTGTCTAATCTCCGGGCTAATATCCGGAATGGCTGAACCATTTTGACGAATCTTTCATTCACTTGTATGTACAGGACTTTTCAAATACTTATATTTAGGGTTCCAATTTAAAAATTATGGGTCATTCACACAAAAACTTACGGAGTGTGCGTCATTGTCTAGGATACCGCACCCCCACCACCCTACCCCGATTTCATTTGCTTCGCCGCGGGGCTTAACGTGCGAAGCGAGACCCCAGTATATAATATAGTTTGCTAAACATTGTACAGTTCCCTTTTCTACGTGCCGA
Source organism: Philaenus spumarius (assembly GCA_018207615.1). Taxonomy (NCBI): domain Eukaryota; kingdom Metazoa; phylum Arthropoda; class Insecta; order Hemiptera; family Aphrophoridae; genus Philaenus; species Philaenus spumarius. The sequence continues at coordinate 113,652 of JAGFPH010002569.1, read as the reverse complement.
CATTGATTGAGTTTGATGTTAAAATGTTGAATAGCTGCCTACGTGTACGAAACGTATTGGTAGAATTTGTTTGCACCTCAGCCTCCAGCCTCGGCTAACACGCTGGAGAAAATTTCGCTTTGGGAGTGTGCACCTCGACCTTGCTTCCTCGGATTATTGTACGCATTGCTCTGTGTATTGGCAATACTTCCAATAATAATTGGCGCGCGAAGCACGCAATATACAGTGTATTGAAAATACTCAAAACACCGGGGTTGGCGTGCGAAGCACGCAATGCAATGTGTATTGAAAATACTCAAAATAAGGGGATTGGCGTGCGAAGCACGCAATGCAATGTGTATTGAAAATACTCAAAATAAGGGGATTGGCGTGCGAAGCAAGCAATGTACTGTGTATTGAAAATACTCCCAATAAGGGGATTGGCGTGCGAAGCACGCAATGCAACGTATGTTGAAAATACTACCAGCAAGGGGATTGGCGTGCGAAGCACGCAATGCAATGTGTATTGAAAATACTCCCAATACGGGGGTTAGCGTGCGAAGCACGCAATGTAGTGTTTATTGAAAATACTGCCAGCAAGGGGATTGGCGTGCGATGCACGCAATGCAAATGTGTATTGAAAATACTTCCAATAAGGGGATTGGCGTGCGAAGCAAGCAATGTACTGTGTATTGAAAATACTCCCAATAAAGGGATTGGAGTGCGAAGCACGCAATGCACTGTGTATTGAAAACACTTCCAATAAGGGGATTGGCGTGCGAAGCACGCAATGTACTGTGTATTGAAAATAATCCCAATTTGCGCGTTGGCGTGCGAATCACGCAATGTACTGTGTATTGAAAACACTCCCAATAAAGGGATTGGAGTGCGAAGCACGCAATGTACTGTGTATTGAAAACACTCCCAATAAGGGGATTGGCGTGCGAAGCACGCAATGCATTGTGTATTGAAAATACTCCCAATACGGAGGTTGGCGTGCGAAGCCCGCAATGTACTGTGTATTGAAAATATTCCTAACGAGGGGGTTGGCATGCGGAGCACGAAATGCACTGTGTATTGAAAATACTGCCACCAAGGGGAATGGCGTGCGAAGCACGCAATGCAAATGTGTATCGAAAATACTCCCAATACGGGGGTTGGCGTGCGAAGCACGCAATGTACTGTGTATTGAAAATATTCCTAACGAGGGGGTTGGCGTGCGGAGCACGCAATGCACTGTATATTTAAAACACTCCCAACAAAGGGATTGGAGTGCGAAGCACGCTATGTACTGTGTATTGAAAACACTCCCAATAAGGGGATTGGCGTACGAAGCACGCAATACTCTGTGTATTGGATATACTCCCAATAAGGGGATTGGCGTGCGAAGCATGCAATGTACTGTGTATTGGAAATAATCCTAATTTGCGCGTTGGCGTGCGAATCACGCAATGTACTGTGTATTGAAAATACTCTCAATAAGGGGGTTTGCACCTCGATCATGTGGCCTGGGATTTCGGACTGCTTCGATTGCAGGCCGGCCCTCGGCCTCGTAACAGAATCCGCCCCAAGGTAAAATCCCTTTCGTGGACTTGAACCAATTTTTTTTATGGTATTTTACGATAATTTTATTTATTTTGGGGAAATCAGATGAGCTATAAGGTCGTGTACAAAAATACAAAATATGCGCAATAATCTCTTCTATACTAATATTATAAAGAGGTAAAGTTTGTTTGTTTGTTTGTTTGTTTGTTTGTATGTATGGGGTAATCTCTGGCGCTACTGAACCGATTGAAAAAATAGTATTACTAATAAAAAGCTACACTATCCCTGAGTAACATAGGCTATAATTCATTTCGGTAAGAACCTTTTTTTATTTAAATATTTGTAAATTTAGTCGAAAAAATCTTAGGTTAGGCCTGGATTGATAAACCAACACATGTATTTACATTTATTACCATAGCAACCAATTGAAATAAATAACAGGTAATATACCTGTTAGTTCCAATATTTCCATTAACAGCTGATTTCAAAATTTGAAGTAATTATTTTTGTATTTTTAGCATTTAGGTTAGGGTTTTAAAGTGAAGAGCTGAGCCTTGCTGGTTCTTTTAACCATTATTATAACTGCTGTTATAAAATATAAGAAGTAATTTAATTTGAACATTTAACATTATTTAAAATCTTAGTTTTGATTTTATTATTAATCCTACATCTTTATTATAAATAAAACATAACATATATTTTTAGAAGGTTCCATTGGGGGTTGGCGTGCGGAGCACGCAGGGGCCTCCCCTAGTTTATTTATATTTTTACATAAAATCTCAAAACGGTGAATCAGGTTGTTTCATTTGTTTGAGTAACGAATTCGTCCGAGCCCCTTTTAGATCCAAATCGTTTAACAAATTTTTTATAAATCGGACGTAAAATGCGGCCGTTAGTGTGCGAACACAATAGGCTTATATATATTAATGACATACCAAAAAGTGTTCTGGGGACCATGATCGGTGCTCATTGACAACTCCCGACCTTAGGTCTCACCATAAGAGTTATTTCAATAGCTAATCTTTCCTATGGCAATTCGATAATAAAAGTTAAAAGGAACCATCACGGCTTAGGCCTACTCTTAAACCAATCCTAACCTACGAAGTAGAAACTAAAATAGTAGTTTAGAATCAGCTGTTAATGAAAATATTAGGGTAAAACGTCTGATCTGAGCGTTTTAAGTGGACAGATATTTTAAACTGACAACACTTTTTCGTGCTGACCTACAGCTGGTTGTAAAATAACCTATGATAGCGTCCTTCAAAACTTTGTCCAATACAGATGATTTATTCCCTCAAGCTATTTTACGTCCTCTCTCAGCTAACATTGGCGTAAATAATGGTTATAAATAAACAACACCTGTTCGTTAATCAGCTGTTGCCTTAATCTATTGTTGACAATTGCGATAAGCGCACGCTTCGTCTCCTAATCTCAGTTTAAACCGGTAAAAGTGATCGACGTTTGCCCTTTTAAGTTACGGTGACCAAGAGATCTGAAGAGTTCACCGATATATTATAATACGAGTTTCCAACAACTGCACATTTAAGATGACCGATTCAAAACCGTAAGATGCAATGTATTAACTAGTGAAAAGATGGAACACTTTTTCGATACTTCGGCTCGTCCGAACAGAACGCACGAATTGAAACTACGACTTTTTAACTCTCAAAATTGGTTTTCCGGTACCCAAAAACATAGGAAACGATACCCCACACAGAATTTTCAAAATGTTGGCCCAATATTTTCAAAAGTTTGACCAAACACGTGACCCCGACGCGTTACGACTTTTAAACTCTTAAAATCAGTTTTCCCGTACTCAAAACATATAAAACGATACCCCACACTGTATTTTTAAAATTTCGATCCACAAACGTGACCCCGACGCGCTACGATATCAAAATCGGTTATCCCGTATCCAAAAACATATAAAACCTTAACCCACACTGTATTTTCAAAATGTTGATCCAAAAACGGCATCCCGACGCTCTACGACTTTTAACTGTCAAAATCGGTTTTCCCGTACCCAAAAACATATAAAACGTTACCCCACACTGTATTTTCAACATTTTTATCAAAAAACGTGACCCCGAAGCGCAACGACTTTTTAACTGCCAAAATCGGTTTTCCCGTACCCACAAACATTTAAAACGTTACCCCACGCTGTATTTTCAAAAATTTGACCCAAAAACGTCATCCCGACCCCTACGACTTTTTAACTGTCAAAATCGGGTTTCCCGTACCCAAAAACATATAAAACGTTACCACACACTGTATTTTCAATAATTTGACCCAAAAATGTGACCCCGACGCGCTACGACTCACGCTAGAAAGCGCAAAAGCTTTTCAACTCTCCGCAATAAAATTACGAAGATTTTGGTACCACCAAATCTTCACAGACGTTTTCTGCGACGTCTGTGAATGCTTATATCGTGTAGGGTATACAGGAAAACAGACACAAAAAATTACCGCATGATTTTAATACTTGGGCATTCTAATGCGAGCCGAAGTAAAGTCCTTTTTGCCTATTAATGTTTGTTGATACAAAAATGTTTAGTAAAATGTAATTAAACTGTTAGTTGTGATTTTTGTATTCTAGCAGAAAAACCACGTTTTTTATTAAGTCTCTTATTTGCCGGTTCGGTACACATTTTTTTGAGATGTGAAACTTTAAGACTGTTATCGGTTTCTGGTGAAACAATGAATTATTTGGTAAATCTTTATCGAGTGGAATCAAATTCCTAGTAAGCCTGAAACTTGAAAACAGCTTAATGTGTTTAGCTTATATTATTAATCTTACAGTCGCCGACTTATTTATACGCGGTAAAAAAATGTTTAAAAAGTACAATTTACCATACAACAATCAGCTATTAAACAAACTGAGATAAATGCCTCTTACGCCTTTGTGTTGAAAAAAGACGCCCCTACACAGAACAACATTTCTCTTTCGTGAACTGTCGCTCGACACTTGTAGTTTCCATTGTTTATGTCTTTTTTCAGTCGTCGTCGGGCTGCACAAAACGTGTGTATAAAATTGGCCTTAAATGTGACATTTTGTGAAACCCTAACCATAGTTTGGCTATATATTCATAATTTTTACTTTCTCCCCCTATACCATAGTATATGGAGAAAGTATTGTATTCGTCAAAATTTTCGAGTTTGAGTTTTTGGTGGAAATATCCGTTTTGTGTCCCCCTGAACCTAAAAAAGTGGTTTTCGGAGTGATGTCTGTGTGTGTGTGTCTGTATGTGTGTCTGTGTGTCTGTGTGGATGTTATCAGACCTAGAGCCTAAACCAGTCGTCCGATTTTGATGAAATTTGGTATGGAGGTACTAATCTACGGTATCTCCAGGCGTTTTTTTCATTTTTGTGAATTTTTTATTTTTAAGGGTAATTTTCCCATAAAAACCCTTAAAATAACGGAAAAATCAACTTTTCTCAAAAACGGCTCTAACGATTTTGATTAAAATTTTATAGTTTAATAGGGACCTAACGTACTATAAACTGTAAAATTTTAATCAAAATCGTTAGAGCCGTTTTTGAGAAAAGTTGGTTTTTCCGTTATTTTATGGATTTTTATGGGAAAATGACTGTTAAAAATAAAAAAATCACAATAAATTGGTAATAGTATTTTTTTATTAAGTTTCTATAATGAGGGAGAAAGTATGTGTCAGTTTCCTGATACCGTTTATTGAAGTTATACTTCTTTGCGCCCGTTGTAATCGGGATGGGGTGTCGGTCGAGAAACCGCGTCACGCGTTCGGAGTAAAATCCGGAAAGTGCCTTTTTATACCTTTCTTCGTATATTCGTATACTTTCCTATACTTCAAAACGTCGGATTGATTTGAAACTTTGCACACTTATCAAGGACCGATGACAATACAATATTAATTTTGTTGGGTGTAGTAAGTGTGCACTGATCATGGTCCCCAGAACACGACGTGATTTTCGCCCTCTTCAAAACGTCGGATTGATTTAAAACTTTGCACACTTATCAAGGACCTAGGGCAATGCAATATTAATTTTGTTGGGTGTAGTAAGTGAGCACTGATCATGGTCCCCAGAACACGACGTGATTTTCGCCCCCCTTCAAAACGTCTGATTGATCTGAAACTTTGCACACTTATCAAGGACCGATGACAATGCAATATTAATTTTGTTGGGTGTAGTAAGTGAGCACTGATCATGGTCCCTAGACTAACTGTGACCAACCAAACAGATGAACGATAGTATTCATAAACGTATGTAACAATGAAGGAAAAAATGGAATATTAATTTTAAAATTTGCTTTCAGTGTTGGTTAGTGTTTTATAAAAGAATAGGCTATCACCTACAAAATAGTAGGGCTACTCTAAGTTGCGACTAGTTTTCCCCAAAATATATTAAATCAATAGTAGGTCTACCTGTCTATACCATTGGATGGCCAAAGAAGTATAACTTCCACCGTCTGATCCTACGCAGACCCAAATTTTGTTTTCATATATATGTTATTGAAAAATCCTATAAAATCGGCTGTATTTATTCTTGAATTTTTGTTTAAGTGTAAAGAAACATGAACTCTGGTGTAAGGGGGTTTTAGAAGACGTTTTAAGAATTGAGTTCTGTTATAATCTTACAAAAACCGAGACGTCCAACAATAAAACAACACACTGACAGTAGCGTTCTCTGTTTGTAGAAACAATAAAACGTAAGATAACGAACGAACATCTGTTGCACGCATGACAATTTACTTCACGTCTGTAAACTCTATCCTGTTCCATGCGGACGGTGTTGCCAAACTGCATCGTGCGTGTGGATATACCGTCGGACATGTCTTCACTGCAATAACAGCCGTTACACCGTTGCCATACTGTGCAATGTTATCGTACGCCCTCCGCTCAGCTGATGCAATGCGAGACCTTTAATAGTCGTGTTAGTATTCTAGTGGCTGTGCGAGTTGTGATTGTTTAATCCAGATTGTGTATCGTACTTTGACACTTTTGGTCTTCCAGTTCTGGGTGCGTTATTTTTAGGTTAAGTTTTCATAGTTGGCACATGCCTTTAGGATTGTGTTTTTCAATTTATAACGAGAGTTTATATATAGGCTAGTGTGAGCAGGGTCGGTACTAAAGAAAATTTGAAAAAAGTACCGAAAGGTGGTATTTTGTTAATTGGAAAAAATATAAGCCTTAAATACACTTGTAGACTTGTGTACCGTAATTCAGAAAACAAAATTGTTTTAGGTTGTAAAAACAAAGAAATAACCATGAGGAAATTTCCATTGTGCTCTTTAAAAACACAAATTACATTTTTATTTTTTGTGATATTACATGTTTATAAGTAGCTAGGGGGCTCCCCCCCCCGCGACGAAGCAAACCCAAACAGATTACCAATTATAAAACAAAGGTGTCAATCATGGGAAGTATAACAATTTATTTTTATTGCAAAAGGGCTGTTACCCTCTAGTTCACCCGTTCTAGAACTATTTAAATTGCGTGTGTTATTATTTATTTTATTTCCTACTAGGGGAGGCTCCTGCGTGCTCCACACGCCAACCCCCAAAGGAACCTTCTAAATATATATGTTATGTTTTATTTATAATAATAAAGGTGTAGGATTAATAATATCCTCAAAACTAAGATGGTAAGTAATGTTAAATGTTTAAATTAAATTATTTCGTATATTTTATAATAGCAGTTACAATAATGGTTAAAAGGACCAGCAAGGCTCAGGTCTACACTTTAAAACCCTAACATAAAAGATAGAAATACAAAAATAATTGCTTCCGATTTTGAAATCAGCTGTTAATTGAAATAGTGGTGCAAAAAGCAACATTACCTGTTATTTTATTCAATTGGTTGCTATGGTAATACATGTAAATACATGTGTTGGTTTATCATTTTAGGCCTAACCTAAGAATTTTTTCCGACTAAATTTACAAATATTGAAATAAAAAAAGGTTTTTATCGAAATGAATTTATAGCCTATGTTATGTTATTCGAGGATAGTTTAGCTTTTTATTAGTAAAACTATTTTTTCAATCGGTTCAGTTGTGCCAGAGATTACCCCCTACATACAAACAAACAAAAAAACAAACTTTACCTCTTTATAATATTAGTATAGATAAAACACTTAAAATTAATAAGTGTCAAATTTCAGTTCTCTAGCTTTAAGGAAAGTATAACAATAAAAAAAAAATTTTATAGGGGTTGTTACTAAATTTTTACCACTTAGCAGCAAGCGTCAAAATGTAAATCTATGATACTTTTAAAGTGATCAATTATCCGACAAGCGTTTTCGGGCCTATGTTTAAATGAACTTTTTTTTTCTTATTTTGACCCATAGAACCATTTTCCGAAGTTTGATCCCGTAATTACTCGACACCCTGTATAATTATATATAATAGTGCCTGAAAAACCATAAAGTTAAAAATATTATTTACAAAAATATATATATTATTATTAGTTAAAAAAAAAAGATAGCGTCAAAAATGCTTTCAATTCATACAGAACGACAAAAAATCATAATTAAAATTAATTTACAGAAATCGGTTTTACCGTCTAAGCATTAATCAAATTTCAAGCCAGGATAAATTCAATACGTGTAGACTTGCTTATGAGTGTGCCAACGTGATATCGATGTCGGATTCCAGAGCTCAGATTAAACCTCTTTTGTATCCGTTACCATGTGAGATTCAACAATTATAGTGTTACCCCTAATATCGGATGAATGGTCCGCTATCAGAGTTTAATAGAATTGTAGCCTTGTTCACTGACTTTGAAAGGCTCACGATAAGTAAAAATAAACGGTACCAGATAACTTGTAAGGAGGCGGCGGTTTTGTTCCGTGGAATGAAACACAATTTTTCAATTACATATTTATTCCAAACAACAAGTAAAATTTAACTGCTCTCACACATGTAACCGGTCCGACATTTCAACCCAAACTGCCTGTCTACCAAATGTGACTTCGGTTCACCGTCCTCACGTTAATTCAGCAATTCGGCACATTCCAATGAAGCCAATAAACTCTGAATTCCAACTAGAAGTTGATGTACTGTATGTAATCTTATTTATTACTTATAACTATAGACCTGCCACGTCACATCCCCCCTGCTTGTTTTAGAAGACTGTCCTCAGTCTTCATTCCTGAGATCCTCTCTGATGCATTCTCCATTCTTGGAGTTCCAAACCCTTGGCAGTCCTCAGCCTTTTTCTAATGGTAAGGCACCAGTCTGTCCATGCACTCCTTTCAAAGGCTGCTTTGGGACAACATACAATTTAGCAACATTTACCAGCTCCGCACTATGAGATCATAAGCTGAGTTGATCAGCTTCAGCTGACTTCTGATCACTGGAGCATGGGTGTGATTTGTTGACGTGGTAGTGATGTGTCGCTTTGGGTTCTATAACGATCCTTTAAAAAAAATTATTTATGTCTCTTAATACTTCAACAGCATAAAATTTATGATTAGACCAAGAAAACAAAGTGCAAGGCTCCACTGGTCGTGTTTACTAATTAGATACACAAAATTTCAAATCAATTAAATTAATACTACTTTTTCCATGTCGGATCGGTGGCATCGTGCAAGTTCTTAACAAACATAATTCAATTAACCCTAGAAACATAAAAATCAACAAGAAGGAAAATATGTTTAGGTTAACAGCAAAAAGTATTAATTAATAATAAAATGAAAAACCGTTCTCTCAATATTTAAAATACACTAACCAAATCATTTTTTACTTTATTCTATTATAACTTAAACTGTTCTCAATAGACCACCACACAATGTATTATTGTTATATCTTTACGCACTATCTAGGGGTTGTAAGGTGACCAGTGTATTTCTCGTTGGTACCTTTGGAGCATCATTCTGAGTGGTGGCATGACCATTCCTGTGTCTCCTGAAGGTGCAAAGTCCTCTTACACATTTTCTTTCAGCAGGTCTGTAATATTGAAATCCATACCAATGGTCCATTGGGATCTGGTCAATAACACATCCTGGAGCCGCTCAAACGCTATACCTGGGGTCAATGCTGTGACATGGAGGGATGTTGCCAGTATCAGTACTAACACTACTTCTATACCATATAGAGCCATGTCTTAGTCAAAATTCTTCCCCCTGCGCGTGCACGTGGAGTCTCTTTTCGCAAGAAAATCACTTCTGACACCAAATGTAAGGAGGCGGCGGTTTTGTTCCGTGGAATGAAACACAATTTTCCAATTACATATTTATTCCAAACAACAAGTAAAATTTAACTGCTCTCACACGTGTAACCGGTCCGACATTTCAACCCAAACTGCCTGTCTACCAAATATGACTTGGGTGGTTCACCGTCCTCACGTTAATTCAGCAATTCGGCACATTCCAATGAAGCCAATAAACTCTGAATTCCAACTGGAAGTTGATGTACTGTATGTAATCTTATTTATTACTTATAACTATAGACCTGCCACGTCACATCCTGCCACAGGAAAACGGAGCGAGGGCCAGCCGATCTTTTGCCGTGGGAGTCATAAACTGTCAAAACAGCCAGGTAGGGCCGAGGGCCAGTCGACTCCCCAGAGCGGAAGTGATTCAGGGGAGGGGTAAGATTAAATGCATAGAGTACGACTCTAAACTAATTTCTATAGAAGAGTTTTAGGTTAGGTTAGGTTTTTTTTTTAAATTATAATTATATAAAGTGATAATACTACGAAATATTATAATTATACAAATATTATAATCATACTGTTATCGGCAAAATACTGTGACTAAACAGTTTAGGTAAGTCCACTAGTTTTTTTTTAATTCTAATTATATAAAGTGATAATACGACGAAATATTATAATTATATAAATATTATAATCATACTGTTATCGGAATACATAAACGATAATTAAAACCTTTCCACCCCCACACCCACCGCACAGTAGAACAGATCACTGATCCCTAGCCGGCTGGCCCTCGCTCCGCCAAGCCTCTGGCTGTCAAATTACCCTCGTCAAAGTTTTTAGGCAACTGGCCCTCGGTCCTAGACTCCCTGCCACATACCTTCTCCCAGTTGAAACTTTATACCTTCCCAAGAGTAGCATAGGAGGTGGTTATTTAGAATTTCAAAAGTAGGAAAATGTTACCATGGACAATATTAGATGCATGTAACACACATCCATATTATGTTATTCTATTATTATTATTTAAACTATTCGATCGATTTCGAACAAATTTTCACCAAACATGTCAATTAGGCCTGTATAGATGCACGAAAAAGGTTTTGAAAAACGACCCCCTTTTTGGCCAAAAACCCTCAAAAATCTGTTATTATTATTATTACCTAAACGAGAATTTTTAGAAAGATGCGGTTTTTTGCATACGGTAGGGTACATTAAGGGCTACAAATAAGCCAAATTTTATGAAAATCGTTAGAGCCGTTAAAAATAAAAAATTTGAAAAAATGAAAAAAA
>JAGFPH010002569.1:58089-80771 GCA_018207615.1 Philaenus spumarius | reverse complement strand
TTTATATTAGTGCGTGTGTAAAGCAGTGAAGAAGAAGAAATCGTCGACGAAATCAATAACGCGGACCGTTTCGCGTATCCCGAGTTCGTATATTTTACCTCGTCCAAAAAGTGCTGGGTGCGTCTAAAGAAGTTTTCACTTCGAAAACAGTCGGAGAAAGCCAGAGAACTTGTAAAAATTTTGAAAATCGTTTCATATCATTGGACCACCACGTCTTTCTTTTCTCCAACTTGCAGTGACACGAGTTGTTGAAGCAATTACTAGGGAATTTCCATAGGATAGGTCAGCTTTTGCAGTGACTCTTACGGTGAGTAGTAGTTTCGGGAGTGGTCAATGAGCAACGATCATGGTTCCCAGAATACTATTTGGGGTGATATTAAAAACTGCATCTATATATATATAAGCCAAATCCACTGACTCACTGATCACGATTTCTCAAAAACTACTGTACGGATTGGAACGAAATTTGGTATGTAGCTTCTTCTAGGGCCATAGGTGCTCTCTAAGAAAGGTTTTAAAAAAATTCGACATTTTAGGGGAGATTTGGGGGGGTCAAAGTTACTAAAAAAAATACCGAACTGATTGGAATGAAATTTGGTATGTAGCTTCCTCTAGGGCCCTAGGTGCTCGCTAAGAAAATGTTAAAAAAAAAAAAAAACATGCAGTCGGGGGACTGCCGGTAGAAGTGAAAACTCCTTTAGCTTTAATCGCTCAATTTTGGCATTGCTGAGAAATTTTTTTGCGAGGTCTTATTTTAAAAATATGTTTAGTTATTTATCAATAAGTAACAGTTATGTTCTATTTTACATGAAAAAATGAAATGACAAAAATAAAAGTGATAAAAAAATTTAAAATGTAATGTGCCCTGTGTTCTAAAATAACAAAAAACTTCATTAACCACGCGTTGTGCGTTTTTAAAAATTTTGTAATGTTTAGGAAATAATGTACCACGAATTGTTTTATTTATCAATATAAAATACTATACATAATTATTTCAGTTATATTACTTAAAACTTAAGTAGGCATAATCTTGTTTAAATTGTTTTAATACAATTAGTAGTTAAAAATAACCAATAAATATAATATTTAATACATATACTCGCGGTGGCGGTGTCACGATCTCATACATTTTCCCTCTCCCGCAAATGTATATACCACAGTATATACATATACTCGCGGTGGCGGTGTCGCGATTTCATACTTTTTTCCTCACCCGCAAATGCTTTCTTACGGGGTGCACAACGTGCCTAAAGAAGTTTTCACTTCAAAAATCGAAATTTTAGGGGGTTTGGGGGGTCAAAGTTACTAAACAAAACCACCGAACGGATTGGAATGGTGTCATTAAATTTGTTTATATAAATGTGTGTTCGCTCTTTAACGGCCGCATTTTACTTCCGATTCCAAATTTGTAAAAGTTTAAGTTATTTAGAACATGTTAAACAAAAAAGGTCTCTTGCAATTTTGCTTTAAAATTTATCGTTTTTGTGATATAAATTGTTTTAGGTTTGAAAAACGTAAAAATTACTATTTTCAACGTGCAAAAACCACGTGAAAAACTGCAATTTTTGATGTTGCCAAAGTGCTTGATAATTCCTAAACAATATCCCGAACAGTTATTAAGAAACTTGCTGGTTAACGATTCAAATCGAGCAGATCCGACGCAGTTGTTCTAAATGTCTGTTTTTTAATTGTTAATTAATGTAGGCATAGCGTATACTTTGCGTGAGTGCGAGAGAGAAGAAGCACTGGAGTGGTGATCAAGAAACTCTCTCTCTCACACTCACGCAAAGTATGCCTACTCAATACATATCCATAATTAATTAACAATTAATTAAACAACAAAATAATGGCCCAACAACTGTTCGGTATACTGTTAATTGATGTCTAAAGATTATCTTAAAACTTTGGCAACACTAAAATTGCAATATTTAATATGACTACTTTTGGACGTTGAAAATGGTAATTTTTGCGTTTTTCAGACCTAAATTAATTATGCGTTATAGAAAAATTGCAAGTGACCTTTTACTTTCTCACTATACTAGTATAGAAAAAAGTATAGTGATCGCAAAAAAATCGATTTTTATGGAAATATCCGTTTTGGGACCCCCTGAGTCCAAAAAATGTGTTTTTTACAAAATGTCTGTCTGTATGTACACAAAGCTAGAGAGAAAACAATTCTCCCGATTTCGACAAAATTTACACCAAACACGTCAATTAGGCCTGTATAGATGCACGAAAAAAGGTTTTAAACAATTTTGAAAAGCAACCCCCATTTTGGCCAAAAAATCAGTTATTATTTTTTAATTAAAAAACGGCTCTATCGATTTTGATCAAATTTGGCTCATTTGTAGCCCTTAATGTACCCTACCATATGCAGGAAACCGCATCTTTCTAAAAAATTCTCGTTTAGCTAATAATAATAATAATAATATTAACTGATTTTGGGAGGTTTTTTGGCCGAAAAGGAGGGTTGTTTTTCAAAATTGTTCAAACCCTTTTTTCGTGCGTCTATACTTCCCTAATTGACGTGTTTGGTGCAAATTTGTTCGAAATCGATAGAATAGTTTTCTCTCTAGATAATAATAATAATATTTATTAATCACTCTTCTTCTTTAATGTATCCATTGTCCTACTTTAATACAATTATGAAGTCACAATGAATCTGTTTAATAATTTAAATATGTTTGTGAGAAAGTATGTGTGCCGGTTTCTGGTACCGTTTACTTGGTTTAAAATGGCTCAAACAACTTAAAACAATTTGTAAAAAACAAAAATTTTGACCATCCTGGCCGCCTGGCAACATGCGGATATGTTAAGAGATTCTTTGTGCACAAGATTGGACGAATGAATCAAGTGAGAAACAATGTTAAGCGGAGGCGAAGTTATGCCCTGACCTTGTTCCAATTAAACATTCTAACGGTAAGTGAAGGTTGTATAGAACACGTTTGGAGCACGAAGGAAAGTTTTAAGAGCTTTTGAATGCGCAGTGAAGATTTCGAGTTCTTAATTGGCAGATTTTAAATAAGATATCACCTTAGTCTAGATAATACTTTTGGTTATGTTTAAGTTTACAACTTTAGACGAGGCAAACTTCTGTCTGGGTGTTGGTTTTTTTTGTGAGTTATACAACTAATTTAGGTTTGTGCTATATAATCGGCTTTGAGGTTAGAAATCGTTGAAAATGTATATTTTTACAATCGTTTACAACGTATTTGAGAAGAAACTATTTAGGTCTTCAAACTGTATCTAACTGGGTCTATGCATGCCCACAACAACAGTTAGATAACTGGGTCTACGCCGTTAGGGAGTTTCATGGTAAATGTACAGAGCGTACAATTAAACATTTCACTCGAAGACGTAAAATAAATTTTGGAAAACAAAACAGAAGATCATTCAATTTAATCGTAGGTCTACTTAAATCAATTATTTCAACCCTCTTTTTCAGACACATTCTTATTTTTGTTCACTTAAGTTTTCATCGATAGTAGGCCTAGCAATAATTAAAACCAACAGCCCAAGCAACGTCCAGACTTTATATCAAAGCCCACTAAAGAATACCGTTGCGAGGCGGCCAATAGGATGGGCGCGCAGCGTTGCCATATCTACTAGCATCGAACACCCCTGGTATTTACCGCTCGAGGCTTGATCGCACAGTATAAAGAAGTATAAATGCGTCGAGTCAGCCGCAGTCAGTTAGAAGCGTGGGAAGAACGTGACAACGTCGCACGACGGCGATTGGAGCGTTCAAGGTCTCGGTGTACACAAGCCCGTCCCTCAACGGTATTCTTTAGTGGGCTTTGATATAGTTGGCAGTACGGGAAAGGCTATGGCAATACATCTCATATGAAGTTTCCGTACTACTACCCGCACTGCTGACATCTGACGCTCTATGAATTCACTGAATTTGTAGATGATGACGTAATTTTTTAAATGGTATCAAATTAAAGCTAATAAAACTGTCTTTCCTCGTGTGACACCAAGAAATGCGCATACATTTGATATATATTTTGTATAGGCTTTCATAACTGAAACGCAACTGAGAAGGACATAATAAATGTAGTAAGCGACGATTGTTTAAATTTTCGGTCAGGCAACTTTTTCAAAGAGATACATTTAATTTTTGTTTTTTGACATTTTTACTTGGGCTGCTTAGTTTAGGCAGTAGGAGCCGCAGAAGTGAAGAGTTATCATTGTGTATTTGCAAGTGGCGCGGTGCCATCGCAGTGTTTCAACTTGCCTTTATATAAATTTAAACGCAATGTTTATCAGTTTTATCTTTTTTACACTAATACACTAATATATTTAATGTGGTTTCACAATGACTATAGTAAATCATTGTGCTCTTATCGTTAGGTAAATGATTACTCAACACGTAAATAATAACTAATGTTTCATTATACAAAAATAATATTATTTGTAGTCTTGAGTTTCTTTGTTTTTTATGGTTACTCCGAAACAATCTTTGACTACATTACTTTTTTTATTTATTACACAGCCATAATTGTACCTACATTAGTTGTATAACCCATATACAAAAATTATTTAAATAAAAACAATTTTTAATATACCACGTTTTTGAAACGACTAAAAAGTAAAAAAAAAAAATATTCGACCACGCAGCTGAACTACTGACGTGAGTTGAGCAAATTTCCAAAATTACAGTTTATAGGCCTTCAACAATTCGGGAAATAGGTCTAGAGAATTTGTAGAATTAGTAGAATTTGTTTGCGCCTAAGCCTCCAGCTTCGACGCACGCGCTCCTTCGCTACACTCGCAGTGAAAAACTCGCTTTGTGTGTTTGCACCTCGACCTTGCGTCCTCGGGTTAGAGCTTCGCTTCGCTCGCAGCGTAAAAACTCGCCCATTGGCCTCGGATGAGAACATACACCAAGGTAAAATCCACCACGTGGCTTTGAACCGGGTACTTTTATGGTATTTTACGTTTTGATCGATTTTGGGGGAACCATGCCAGCTATAAGGTCGCGTAAAAAAACAAAATGTGCAGAATAACATCCTACATTTATATTTGTAGAAAAAACTCGAAAAAACATTTATTCTCTTAGGAAAAATCTAAAAAATAGTTACTTCCGGTCAAAAAACGTGCTTCCGGTTGTTGGATTTTTTTTGCTAACGAACTCGTCCAAGCGACGTAGACAACCAACATGTCTACCAAATTGGGCTTAAAATGCGGCCGCTAGAGTGCGAACACATATCCCCAAAACGTATTCTGTTGACCATGATCGGTGCTCATTTGCTACTCCGACCTCATTGCAGTTTAGGGTCACTGCAATAGCTCATTTTTCCTATGGAAATTCGCTAATAATTTCTCCTACAAATAGTCCTGAAAATTTGAGATTGTGAATTTTTAATAACTATGAAATTACTTGTCTATACTCATATTATAAAGAGGTAAAGTTTGTTTGTTTGTGTGTTTGTTTGTTTGTTTGTATGTAGGGGGTAATCTCTGGCACTACTAAACCGATTGAAAATAAACTGTTTTACTAATAAAAAGCTACACTATCCCTGAGTAACATAGGCTATAATTCATTTCGATAAAAACCTTTTTTTATTCCAATATTTGTAAATTTAGTCGGAAAAAATTCTTATTTTAGGCCCAGAATGATAAATCAACACATGTATTTACATTTATTACCATAGCAACCAATTGATAACAGATAATATAGCTGTTAGCTACAATATTTCCATTAACAGCTGATTTCAAAATTTGAAGCAATTATTATTGTTGTATTTCTAGCTTTTAGGTTAGGGTTTTTAAGTGTAGACCTGAGCCTTGCTGGTTCTTTTAACCATTATTATAACTGCTGTTATAAAATATAAGAAATAATTTAATTTGAACATTTAACATTATTTACCATCTTAGTTTTGAGGTTATTATTAATCCTACACCTTTATTATAAATAAAACATATGTTTTAGAGGGTTACATTGGGGGTTGGCGTGCGGAGCACGCAGGGGTCTCCCCTAGTAAGATATAAAACGAGAAACGTTGTCAAATATTCCGGATTATTAGCGAAATCAGCTGTTATTTGTCCAGCTGCTGTTGTTGGCAGCTATTCAATAACGTACAGCTTGTCTTTGACCATGCGCATGAGCATGATCACTGACGGACGTACGCGTATTGTTAACGAGTGACCGTTTATAGCCCAACACAGTGTATTGTATTCAAGAAATGTTAAAGGGACGCAAATTCGGCCCCGGAGATGCAACTGACCTTGTTCCAATTCAGCCATTCTAACGGTGAGTCAAGGTTGTAGACCCGTATCAAAGTAAGGCGGGTCACCAAGACGGTTCACAATGGAAAGGTGAAAGGTCGATCGGTCGCTTAAACTAAATCCAATAATTCGACCACGCAGCTGAACCGCTGACGTGAGTTGAGCAAATTTCCAAAATTAAGTTTATAGGCCTATGTTTTAGGGTTTCGACCAACAATTTGGGAAATAGGTCTATTCAAGACGGTGCTGAATAGCTGCAAAAAGGTTTGCACGCCATTCCGCATATCGGGAGTATCTTCAAGACACAAACCATTGCGTGCTTCGCACGCCGTTCCGCATATCGGCAGTATCTTCAATACACAATGGAATTGCGTGCTCCGCACGCCATTCCACATATTGGCATTATCTTCAATACACAGCATTGCGTGCAATAATCCGGGGACGCAACCCCCGTATTTGGAGTATCTTCAACACACAAAGCATTGCGTGCTTTGCACGCCACCCCCTTATTGGGAGTATCTTCAATACACAACGCCAACCCCACGGTAGAATCCACCACATGGCTTTGAGACGGATACTTTTATGGTATTTTACGTTTTGATCGATTTTGGGGGAACCAAGCTAGCTATAAGGTCGTGTAAAAAAACGAAATGTGAAGAATAACATCCTACATTTATATTTGTAGAATAAGCTAGAAAACAAATTCATTCTCGTAGGAAAAATCACAAGAAATAGTTACTTCCGGTCAAAAAACGTGCTTCCGATTGTTGGATTTTTTGGCTAACGAACTTGTCCGAGCGACGTAGACAACCAACATGTGTACAAAATTTGAACCAAATCGGACTTAAAATGTGGCCGCTAGAGTGCAAACACATATACCTATATATACAAAAGCCAAATCCACTGACTCACTGATCACGATTTCTCAAAAACTACTGAACGGATTGGAATGAAATTTGGTATGTAGCTTCCTCTAGGGCCATAGGTGCTCACTAAGAAAGGTTTAAAAAAAAATCGAAATTTTAGGGGGGTTTGGGGGGGTCAAAATTACTAAATCACGATTTCTCTAAAACTACTGAACGGATTGGAATGAAATTTGGTATGTAGCTTCCTCTAGGGCCGTAGGTGTTCTCTAAGAAAGATTTTTAAAAAATTCGAAATCTTAGGGTGGTGTGGGGTTTCAAAGTTACTAAATCACGATTTCACTGAAACTACTGAACTGATTGGAATGAAATTTGGTATGTGCTTCCTCTAGGGCCGTATGTGCTCACTAAGAAAGGCACATACTTTCTCACACACATATTTAAATTACTAAACAGATTCACTGTGACTTCATAATTGTAGGAGGGGTAGGAGAGGTGATATTGAAGTAGGAGATTAACTAATAAATATTATTATTATTAGCTAGAGATAAAACTATTCGATCGATTTCGAACAAATTTGCACCAAACACGTCAATTATGCCTGTATAGGCTCACGAAAAAAGTTTTTGACATTTTTTGAAAAACAACCCCTTTTTCGGCCAAAAACGTACAAAAATCAGTTATTAGTATTGTTATTATTAGCTAAACGAGAACTTTTAGTAAGATGCTGTTTTTTGTGTATGGTAGGGTACATTAAAGGCTACAAATAAGCCAAATTTTATCAAAATCGTTAGAGCCGTTTTTTTTTATAAAAACATAATAACAGATTTTGGGGTTTTTTTTTGCTATAAAAGGGGTTGTTTTTCAAAACCTTTTTTCGTGCATCTATACAGGCCTACTTGACATGTCTGGTGCAAATTTGTTTGAAATCGATCGAATAGTTTTCGCTCTAGCTTTGTATAGCCTACATACAGACAGACATTTTGTAAAACAACTTTTTCGGACTCAGGGGGTCCCAAAACGGATATTTTCACAAAAATCTCAACATCGATTTTTTACGATCACTATAGCCTACTTTATATTATAGTAAAAAGTAAAATGAGTAGTAGAAATAAATGTATGCTATATATAATACGTTATGTTTGCTTTGAGGTTATACAAACTGTACATACATACAACCTTTTTTCATCAAAATATATAAAGATACAATGTACGAATGTTCGAATATTCGTTTATACAAATTTAAAGAGACACGCATTTGTTTAACTTCGGAAACATTCGTACATCTTCGTATAACATATAAACATATTCGATTATTAATTCCATCACTATAATATAAATATCTTCTAAATCATTTGATCTATCAATATGAAATAAAAAGCAATTTCATATAATATTTGTATCTTTCTCTAAATATATAATAACGTATATAAATACGAAATTTTAACAAATATGCCTACAGATTTATAATCCTTATAATTGTACACATTTACCGAGTTAAAAATCCCCGTCAGTATAGTTAGGTAGACCTAAATAAAGTCTGTTGTTTTTAACTAGTATTTTTTTAAATTATGTATTTCTGATGTGTATCTAATTAACCTGCCAGTGATTCTTCACGGGGATTTACTAGTAATATTAAACAACCTCTAAATCATTTGATATATAAATATGAAATAAGCAGTTGAAAAAATAAATAAGGCTTTGAAACCCCTATGAGGGGAAGGTAGTACATGGGATAGTTTAATAAATGATAAGGGGTGACCAACAATGTTAATTCAGTAACAATCGAGCCTAAATACCCTCATATATTCTCTTATAGGGGTCTACTTCGAAGGGATGGAAAAGGGGGTGAGATGTGCCAAAGTGTTTGATTTGTTCCTCGCTGATTATTACATTCTTTTGAACTACTTTCCGCTGGAATTATTGCATTTCCTCGGTTATCCTTGACTCGATGATAAAAAGTGATAGTTGTATTTGTCTTCTTTTTTTTTTTAGAGTAGTCAAACGTGGTCGATGGTGTGCGCACGCGGAAGTACATTTTTTGTGTTCTTGTGTTTTGTGTTATTGTGCGCGTGTATAAGTATGTGTTATGTTTCTTTTAATATAGATAAAATAAAACCTGAACACAAAATCTCACAATAAATACGTTTACTAACCTCAAACGCGTTTCAACGACAATGTCGCCATCCTCAGTGATTTCACGGGCTACAGTAACCAAACTATAACTATTGAAACGCGTTTGAGGTTAGTAAACGTATTTATTGTGAGATTTTGTGTTCAGGTTTTATTTTATATTTTATCTAAGTTTCTTTCTCACAAGTCAAGCTCATTAGTTATTTATTTCTTTTAATAATCTATTTTAATGTTATGACGACCTCAGCAGGGGGATATCTGATGATGGAACTAGTTCCGAAACGCGTCATAGATTGAGTAAGTAAAGTACTTTATAATAAAAGTCACATAGACGTACATAATATTTTATTCATTTTTTTTTTGCTTCTTAACATCGTTTCGTAAAACTTTTAGTTTTTCAGATATTCAATTTTGAAAATTTTAAACCGGCGCCATCTTGAAACGGATAACCGCAGCGCCATTAGATTTTGCACTTTTTAGTAAGCCAGTGTGATAAACATTCATGCGTAGTTCCATGAATTTATCTTAAACTGTTCATGAAATTATATTTTTTTCATATCACAGCTTTGTGCATAGGCTTTTGTCACTTCCTCTTTCTGCAGAAGACTTTGATAGTGAGGTGTCAATATTAAAACACATAGCGGTGTCAAACGGTTATACTAGTTCCATAATTGATAGTATAGTACATAAACACAGGAATAAGAAGAAAAACAATACAATAATGCCTGCATTGTTAAACAAGGAAACAAATAAGAAGTTTATCTCCACAGAGTTTGGCAATTTTTTGAATCATACTTTACACAATGAATTAGCTAAAAACAACGTCACCTTAACTTACTCCACGAACAATAAATTACAGACAAAATTACAACATAAAGTTTGTACCAAAAACTTAGCTGAGTGTACTGGAGTTTACAAATTAAATTGTGACGACTGTCCTGAATATTATATAGGACAAACCGGTCGTTCATTTGGGAAGAGATTCAAGGAACATTTGCCGAAATCTAAACATACTTCAATTAACATCTAATTTTGCTGCACACCTAATTGACTACGATCATAAATACACGGACTTACAAACCAACATGGAGGTATTAAAATTTTGTGAAAAAAGTAAATACATGAGTGTATATGAAGAATTTGAGATATACAAGGCAGTAAAAATGGAACAGTATTAATGTCCTAAATGACAAGTTATTGTTCAATTCCAACTTAATATTTGACACTGCAATGAAAGTACCCAATGACTTTATATAGGAGTGGGGATTATCATCGATGTTTGGAGGGGATCTTGACCTTAGTTCTGACTCCGCATCTGTGATTACCACATGGGACGGGTGTTCCAATTTGTATTAAATGTGTACGTTGTTTGTGTGTTTTTGTATTTGTGCTGTTATATGTCTGACAATTTTTTAATGTTAATGACGACCTCTTAGGAGTGATAATTTCACCTGATGAGGGATGAGTGATATCATCTGAAACCGCGGTAGTGTGTTTTTTCGCTTAAGTGGATCACTTGACGGACATAAAAGGTAATATTTTATTATTAATTTATTATATTTTTTTCTTAAAACACACATACAGACAACTTCTAAACCAAGCAAGATAGGACACCTGTTGTATATTGTATTATTTGCTAGTTTTTACTTGCTGAATAACATGGAAAAGTTTGGTGGAATGGTTGCGAGACACCCATGGGTCGCCCATACATATGGGCAGAGGGGGCCACGGCCCCCCCTCCTAGCTCCCGGGGAAAGGAAAATATGTATATTATTAATTATAGTCAGGTATTTTTCTTTAAAGAGATTAAAGTATGTTTTAAATGTTATGTGCCGTTTGATTTTACATACGGTATACTTACAAGAGTTCAAGCATGAGCTGCTGGGTCACTACTTAGTGCGGCCTTACAGGTCTTTGTGTATTCATTGACGGTGTAAAGGTACAGACTCAATGCTCAATGCTGTGTGGGTTAATATTTCACCTGAACAGCCAAATTGGCTTCCCAAATTTTGAAAGTTTTCTTGGGGACGTCAAAAATATCCCCGGACTCCTTTTGCCGAAGGAGGGGAGGGTTAACACGTTCACTGCTACGCAAATTTCGTATTTAATACGCTAGGAGCTGACCTTTTATTTTTTATATTTATAGTCTGAACTAGTATTATTTTTTATTTTTAAACCTTTCTACGACATAATCACTAATATTTTAAAGCGGACTCATACAGGCTTACAATTGGCGTGTGAAGCATGCAATGCTGTGTGTATTGAAAATACTCTCAATATTGGGGTTGGCGTGCGAAACACGCAATGCACTGTGTATTGAAAATACTCCCAATACGGAAGTTGGCGTGCAATGCACTGTGCTTCGGCCGCTTCTCATAGTGTTCACAGACCGGTGTCTACTCCAGTAAACGAGAAAGCAACCGGAAACGCCACCGCTTCTCACTGTATCCCTATCTAAACAGTGCAATTTCTTGCAGCTGAACGCTTTGACATTGCCTCATTTCAAACCATTTTATAAGTCTATCTTTTGTAATTGAGTGTTGAAAAAAAAAACTGAATATTCTTTATAAAATTTCGGATCCGGCTTGCAAATTATTTTTCAATTTTAATTTGGTATTGTGTTAGGAAAAAAATTCAAACTTTATACTTACAAAATGTCAATTACATAACAAATCAAAAGCATTTAAAAAAATGTAAATTGCAAGACGGATGAGTATTGTGACTGTGCTTAAAATGAGACCTTGCAAACAATTTAATGATAAAAAATAAACGAAATAAATGGTTTGAAATTTAACCATTGCTCTTATGGGATACAAATCCAAGATGGCCGCCACTACAGCAGACCCTTAAGTCAGGCATATTACTCAAAATACGTTTCTTTACATTCATTACCCAAGCAATCAACTTTATTCTCTTCACAACCGAAAGTTTGAACTTTAGCTTAAATAAATAAAAGCAAACACTAAACATCTACGAAAAAGGTTTGTATTAAAATTCAAACATCTGTTGTTACATATTATAGATAAACAGCTGATTCGGATCAAAATTTAAAAAACACAATTTTAAGTTATGTCTATAAACTATTTTAGGTTAGGCCTATAGGCCCCTAACCATGACGTTTCATTACATTTATTACCATAGCAATCAACTTAATTATTTTCACAACCAAGGTTACTGAAGATAGCTTTTGTTAACTTTTTTTCTGTTGTCTTAAAAAAAATAAATGCAAACACTAAACATCTACGGAAAAGGCTTGTATAAAAATTCAAACATCTGTTGTTACATATTATAGATAAACAGCTGATTCGGATGTCGGATCAAAAGTTTAAAAACACAATTTTAGGTTATGTCTATAAACTATTCTAGAGTAGGCCTATAACCAAGACGTTTCATTCCATTCATTACAATAGCAAACAACCTAATTGTCTTCACAGTTTTGACCTGCTGACCTGCATGGCAAAGTTTGGTAGAATCGTTGGCGAGACATCCTGCTACAATAACAGATTTACACTCACGCAACATTGCACTTAAACCGTTACTTTCACCTAGTGGTTCACTTATTGAGCAACGTTTTCTTTTTTTAAGATGTCTGCGTCCGAATTGAGGCCGCTGTACCCGTCTTGGCAGACTCCAAATTATTCGCTTTCTCTATTTAAAGTATACAGTACATATGTATGTAGGTGTAGGTTCAGGAAACGCTTCGTTTTCTTTATGTCCGATATGTATTTTAGAATTAATGATACATTTAGAAATCGGTAAGGTTATCAGTTTAATATGTACACCGGATTTTCTTGGACACCACGGTCACTTGCCGAGTACGACCCATTGTTCGAGAGAAGAATTTTTATGGTGCATCGTTTTAACTTAATTTACTCCTAGTTTATAAACCTTATGTAAGCTCTTAGAGAAACTTTGAGAAATAAATTTGACGTAGTGTGCCAACTTTGATAAAAGATTGCATATTACACTATCAAATATTTCATCAAAGAAATTTGATCAAAGATCTTTGACAAAGAACTTTGATAGCGTAATACAGGCCTTATGCACGTTTAAGAAACATAATGGGTCTGTTGAATAAAAAATAAGCAAAAGCTTTTAGTCTTAGCACTTGGTTAAAGTGAGGTGAATAACCTTTAGTTAAGGCTAGTTATCAAAAGGTGGAAAATTTTAGCCAATACTTAAAGAATTTAAAACAGTTGTTGCAGTTTGAGGATTGATATTATTAGAACTTGTTAATTAGGCTAGTATAAAATTAATTGATAGCTCTTCGGATGAAGAAAATATCACAAAAAACGAAAGTTTAAATGAAAAAGAAATGTTTTTTTAAATTTATTTGGTTTACTTGCGTTTTTATTAGGCCTATTGGCCTATTTAGTATTAAATAATTAAAGATTTCAAATTAATTTGCATTTTAGTACAAAATAACTAGTTGGATTTGATGATGTAGGCCTACCCTTACCTGTTTCCAAACCCATTGCTGTTATTACCTCTGCCTATTATAAACCTAACCTGTCAGAGCTTCACCATATTAAGCAAACTATGATGTAATGAACAATCAGGAATTACAACGTCAGAAATTCCTCAACAAACAAAAAAGGAAGGTATGTTTAAAGAAGGAAGGCAGATAAACAAAAGATTTAACCATAAATCAACTCCAACGCAATTTGATTTGGGATCAGTTAAAACTGACAAAGCTGCAAATTGAGCAATCGGAAAATTAACAATTGCATTTCTGCGCCAAACAATGAGTTACGCAGTTTCAATTGTAGAAACGAACTCGGACGAATTTTCACTTCTTTATACTAAATGAATAACATAAATAACTTTGAATTAAAATAAAATAAATTTAGACCTACGTGTGTTTGCATCCATTTAAATGTCAAGATAGCAACTTTAAGCCACCAGGTGGGCATACTGAAATATATTCAAGCTTGCACTTAATAATTTTAGCTTCAACTATATTTTATTCAGTTTATTGTAAGCTTTAGCTAGAAAAATTAGTCAACACTTAACATTATTAGACAAAGCTTTCAGTTCTAGCTACTGCTTATTTTTATTCACACGATTTTAAATAATGACTTAAATTTGTAAGTTATAGCTTTTGCTTATTTTTTATTCAACATACCCATATTATTTTTTATTTATTATTTATTTAGTCCATAAATAAAATTGCAAACAATTTACAAAATATGGATATAGTGCCCACATAAGCACGAGGCCTGTGCGTGGGCACGAGTCGTGCATAACATAACTTCGCAATAAAAATTATGGAAAAGGAGAGAAGAGAAAACAAAGAAGAGAAAACAAAGAAGAAAAATACAATTTTAAAATGTACAACAAATCATAAATAAGTCATCACCAGAACAACAACGTCACTCCTGTGCCTACACCAAAAATTTCCCTACAAAGAATCAGAATAGAACTCGAGATAAAACATGAAAAGATAAAAAGAGCGACATATGGGCTAAACATAACTTTATACGTACTCCGAAAAAATGACGGACTCACAATAATCCCTCCCTACCTCCATTAACCATAAAGAAACTTGCTTGTTGGCGTATATGTATTGCGTGTTTATTTCGATCTATGTTTTACTCTTTTACACTATATGGTTATTCACACATTACAAAATCCTAAACACATATTTATATTTTTTTGTCTGTTTGGCCGGGATAATTTCCGGAATGGCTGAACCGATTTTGACGAAACTTTCGATTTCGATTGACTTTTCGATGTCGGAGACTATTTTAGGCTACTTTTTATTCCGAAAATATTTAAAATTCCTGTTAAAAAATTGAAAAAAATATAAAAATTATGGACAAAATTAGATATTATGTGTATATAAATGTTGGCGTATTTATATTACGTGTCTATTTCGATCTATGTTTTACATTATGTACAGGGGCACAGCTATCTCCACCACTCGACTTAGATCCAATTGCATAATCTGTCCTAATCAACAATCAGATTATTAAAAATTTCTATTAAAAATCGTAAAAATTCAGGATTTTGTAATTGGCATTAGCATCACGATATGTTGGCGAGAGAAGAGAGAATTCGGAAAAATTCTTGAAAACGTGATCGCATACCCTCTCTACTAGGCGGACTCGCGCAATCGTCTTAACGCCACAGCTATAACCTACCACTGCTGCCCGCGTGCTACACGCTGCGATAACTTAGGAACCTGCTAGCTAGAAAAAGCTTTCACCTGGATATTTACTTCGTACTTGGTTTGTTAATCATGAGCAAAATTTGTCTATTTAGAGTCAAATTTTTTTTAAATATTTGAATTCTTTTAGGCTAGTTGCGATCCCCTTTGGACAGAGGACCACACTTCGAGAAACTGTAATGTATACTACTTCTTATCAGTATAACAAGATTAAAAACTTTACTATGTAAATATTCAAAATGGAGACAGTTTAAAATTTTTAAATGCAAGTATCTCAGAAACCTTAAATTTCATTCGGATTCATAACTAGTTTCATGGGCTATTTTTACTTATTTTGTTTGACAATGCAAACTAACAAAACACCAACTCATTTGACTGGCGTGATGGTAAACCAACTTACGTACGGAAATGTATGGATAGGCCAAAGACGCCCGAAGGTCATTCACAAGCGGAAAATGCTGGCTATAAATACTCAATGAGTATAGAAGGAACTAGAGGGGCCTAGGTAGGGTTGTTTCTATATCAAGCGCTAATATCGCTATCACGATGTTATCGAAATGAAATATCGATATCGGCAATATTGAATAGTATCGATATTAATTTTTGGAAAGTGTGAAATAAATATTACAATATTACTACAGTAAGCTTTATTAGATAAGAGTAAAAATTGAAGATTATCAGTATTATTGCTGAAAAACAGGTTATTATTATGTACAGATAAAAAAAAATAAAAAAAAATAATATTAAAATAAAATTATTAGTAAAAAAAGTAGTGCACATTAATTTGTTAATATCACTAGAAATTTATATATATATGTATGTGTGTTTTAATTTGTCTTATTATTAGATTTTTATAACGCTTATATATCATATAAGTAGTTATAAAATGCCGTTTCCATATTTGACCCGTGACGGGGTCAAACCGAAAAGTCAGCCAACCGGAGAGCAGGATTTAGTAACGTGACCGCTTAAGCCACGCCCACCGACCAATCATAGCCAAGGTCACAAAGGTCGAGTGATAATAAATTGAGCGCGTTATCGCGGGGTCACTAAGGTCGCGTGTAACAATTGAGCATGTTCGAAGTCACTTGATAACTGGATTATTAGAATTTATCGATTTCTGAGAATCGGTTTGACGTTAGTAGTTTCTTGGAATTTATGGTTCGTTAAGAAAAATGTACGGGTCATTGATAAAAGTATTCGGATCGTTGGTTATCTTAGATTTATAAGATCGAATTGACGTTAGTAGATTCTTGGAATTTATGGTTCGTTAAGAAAAAGTTTCGGGTGAGTGATGAAAATGTATGGATCATTGATACAAGTTTACGGATCATTGGTTATCTTAGATTTCTAAAAGTCGAATTGACGTTAGTAGATTCTTGGAATTTTAGGTTCGTTAAGAAAAAGTTTCGGGTGATTGATAAAAATATACGGATCATAAATACAAATTTACGGATCATTAGATTGACGTTAGTAGATTTTTCGAATTTATGGATCATTTAGAAACAGATTCGGATCAACGAATATTACTTTATATAAATACTGCTGGAACTTTTAAGTAATACATAAAACATCTTATTGAATAGGAACTTCTTTAAAATACAAGTAATAGTTAATATTCAAACATTTAATAGCCGTGACTATTAGAGTTTTTTAATTTTTGCACCGAGTTACGACAGATGACGGTGCCGTCTTGGTTGTGTTTACGTAATATACACCGACTTCCGACGGATGATAATATACTGTGCTATAAATTATCTAACAATATGTTAGTGTCTAAGGAAATCATATCTTGGAATTCGCGACGTAATAGCACCAACTTCTGACGGATGTTAATATAATGTGATAAAATATTTAACAATGAGTTATAGTGTATAAGGAAATCATATTAACTAGGAATCGTTACTGTAAAACGTAGTCCCATAAGACATGTTACGGCTATCCTCTCGCCATGACTACCTACTAATATTAATGAAACAAAATTGATTGTATAAAAATTTAATACATTTTTAAAATTCAAATAAAGGATTAGTTATATTTTAAACTTAGCTGTTTCTTAACCCCTTGTTAGTTATTCAATATATTTCTTTTAAAATTAAAAATACTTGTAAAACAAGTTCTTACTATTATTTTGTATCGAAACATGAAAAAAACAGATTCGATTATTAATTCAGAATATAAGCGGTTCTAGACCCTGGTATTTTCTTTAGTTCATTGTATATACTAAAATGGAAGATAAGTTAGGATATTTTAAACTTACCGAAAATGCATTAGCACCTGTCAGGTCTAGCTGCAGGTTTAGATTTAAGAAGTGCTTACGATTACAGTATTTCGTTCCAAAACATGGAAAACAATTAAAACAGATTTAGTTATTATTTTATCAGAGCAATCATCATTGTACCTTTCGATCATTGTATTGGCTGGAGTTATTGATAGGGATTAACGAGGAAATGTTGGTATATTGTTATGTAGTCATTATAATCAAATTGTACAGTTAAAAAAGGTGATAAAATATCGAAATTAATGTGTGAAGTTATGAAATATATCCTGACATTATGGAACTGGATGTAGTAGATGTAACTTACAGAAACGATAGGGGATTTGGACGATTTGGTTCAACTGGCATGTGATACTGAAATATTTCCTTAGGGGTCTGCTGTAGTGGCGGCCATCTTGGGTTTTTGTCCCGTAAAGTAATGTTAAATTTAAAAACACTTATTTTTTATCATACAATTGATTGCGATGTCTCATTTTAATCACAGTCAGAATTCGAATCCGTTTTGCTTTTCACATTTTTTAAAATCCCGTTCATTTGTCACGTAATTAAAATTGTTTAAGTACCAAATTTTAACTTTTTTCTTTATAAAATAAAAAATGTATAATTGAAAGTGAATCGTAAGCTGGACTCGCAATTTTATAAAGAATATTCCATTTTTTTTCAGCATTCAATTACACAAGATGGGTTTATAAAATGGTTTTAAATGAGGCAATGACAAAGCCCTCGGCTGCAAGAAATTGCACTGTATAGATACGCTGGAGTCGCCGGTTGTTTTCTCTTTTGCTGGAGCAGACTCTTAAGGCTCGGCACCCCCCAGCCACCATCTAGAATTTCAACTCCCTTAAGAGCAATGTTAAACGCGTAACAAGATTACTGGAGTAATAATGATCAGAAATTATTCTGAATGTTTCGTTTTAAAGATTAGGACAGTCCGAATGTGGATATCGGTTGGTTTTTTGAAATTGTTTTAACTGAATTTGTTCTTTGTCTTAACTCAAAATCAAAGTTTGAAATTTTCTCATTCAGTAATGCAAATATCAAAAATGTAAAAAGCTCAACACATTCCAAGTTTAATTATCTTTCAAATAAAAGTAATTTCGATGAATTTTGATAATTTACGACGAAAAAATCTGCTTTATTGTGGAAGCGTGTACGCGCCGAATTCGTGTTTCTACTCGAGTGTTTATCCTGCACCTGGTGGTTATCACATCAACTTGTTGCTTGCGGAACAATAATACATGCGTTAATATTGAATGTACGAGAGAAAGCTGTGTTTCACACTCACACACGCGCATACACTGTCTCGCATGCTCTTTTCAGTACGTTTACAGTCAGGTTTATGAAGCTACCCATATTTGTTAGCGGAAGAATGAAACGCAGACAAACTCAGTGCTAGTAGTGTACAGCTCTGCCACTTGGAGAGCTGCTGTCAACTCCTATTCACTCCTGCCGAGCCTTAATTTGTTTAGCGTTGCAATATTTCGTTCCACTGGAAATTCGACGATAGTGGCGCTATCTATTGAGGAAACGACGGAAGCTGTGTGAAACACCAATGCTACCAATGATTTCTCCCTAGCGCTACCTTGCGGCGCGATCATGCACTATTTTCTCGACAACCTTTTTGTCGGCACACAGCCCCCGTATGGATGCATGATCTATTTTATTATTCATGATCGATGCTACAACGCAGTATTTCAAACTGGTCGGATGGGCCGAGTAAAGGATAAAGTTAGCATAATTTTAATAGTGATAGGTGTTTGAATTATGATATAGCCTAGTAAGCCTTTTTCATTCTTTGTATTTGCTGTTACCTAATCTAAAACGACTATTAGTTGTGAAGAATATTCGATCACGCAGCTGAACCACTGACAAATTTCCAAAACTATGTTTATAGGTTTAATTTTTCAATCAACTCTTTAGGAAATTGTTGAAGGCGCTGAATTAAATAGATGCCTACGTGTACGAAATATATTACAGCCCATCTCAACTTAAGTTGAGGCAAGGAGGGTGGGTAATTAGGGTCGGCCTCAACCGTCATAAAACCGACCCTTATTAATGCCGCCTGAGTGAACCTGTAGGACACTCTAGTATAAAATTGCAATTCAGTATGTCTTAAGTCAAAATGGAAAAACGATATCATATTTCGTTTCATGATATTTTCCAGATAATTTTGATACCAAATTTGATTACATTTGACCTACTTTGAGCTGTACTAGCATTATAAACTTTCTTAGTTGAATCAACATTACTAATACGGTTAACAACAATAAAGCCACACAAATGTACTAGAGAAGTTCATATTTAAATCTATACTAATATTATAAAGAGGTAAAGTTTGTTTTTTTGTTTTTTGTTTGTTTGTATGTATTGGGTAATCTCTGGAATTACTTAACCGATTGAAAAAATAGTTTTACTAATAAAAAGCTACACTATCCCTGAGTAACATAGGCTATAATTAATTTTGATTTAAACCTTTTTTTATTTCAATATTTGTAAATTTAGTCTTCTAATCCCAATGGAACCTTCTACAAACATATGTTATGTTTTATTTATAATAAAGGTGTTGGATTAATAATAACCTCAAAACTAAGATGGTAAATAATGATAAATATTCAAATTAAATTATTTCTTATATTTGATAACAGCTGTTATAATAATTGTTAAAAGAACCAGCTAGACTCAGGTCTACAATTTAAAACCCTAACCTAAAAGCTAGAAATACAAAAATAATTGCTTCAAATTTTGAAATCAGCTGTTAATTGGAGCAAACAGCTATATTATCTGTTTTTTTATTCAATTAGTTGCTATGGTAATAAATGTAAATACATTTTGTGTTGGTTTATTATTCTAGGCCTAACCTAAGAATTTTCCCGACTAAATTTACAAATATTGAAATAAAAAAAGGTTTTTATAGAAATGAATTATAGCCTATGTTACTCAGGGATAGTGTAGCTTATTATTAGTAAAATTATTTTTTCAATCGGTTCAGTAATGCCAGAGATTACCCCCTACATACAAACAAAAAAACAAACTTTAGTAACAAACGTTAGTAACAAACTTTACAAACCATATTAGTAATGTTACTTCAACTAAGAAAGTTTATAATGCTAGTACAGCTCAAAGTTGGCCAAATGTAATCAAATTTGGTATCAAAATTATCTGGAAAATATCATGAAACGAAATATGATATCGTTTAATCATTTTGACTTATGACATACTGAATTGCAATTTTATACTAGAGTGTCCTACAGGTTCATTCAGGCGGCATTAATAAGGGTCGGTTTTATGACGGTTGAGGCCGACCCTAATTACCCACCCTCTTGCCTCAACTTAAGTTGAGACGGGCTATAGTACAGTTTGTTTGCGGCTCAGCCTCCAGCGTCGGCTCGCCAATTGCTTCGTTTCGTTGTCTTTGCGGGTTTGCCCTTCGACCTTGCGGCCTTAGGGCCCCCATGTGGTTTTTTCCAGGTATTTTTATGGTATTTTACGCTTTGGGGGAACCCGACGTACTATAAGGTCGTGTAAAATGTTCAGAATTATATCCTATTTACGCCATTGGTAAATCTAATAAAACGGTTCTTTTTGGTACGAAAAATCTCAAAATATTTTTACTTCTTGTCAAAAAATGTGCGTGCATTCGTTGTTAAATTTTTCCTTAGAAAACCAATTTTTGTACCCCCAAAGCAGAACAACGAGCGACGGTGCGACATTGTCGCAGAAAGAAAGTGAGGGCTGCAGAAAGATATCGTATAGAATAAACGTTTTTTGCAGGTCAAAAACTAGGGAAGGGTGGTTTCTCGTTGCCGATTCTCCATACCACCGATACTTTATCTTTGGTATCAGTATCAAAAATCGATAGCCGAACTCGAAAGTCGATACCAAGAGATACTCAATTTATATTATCATTGTCGGACTTGGCAGTTCTCCGTATTTTGAATGTAATCTCTGAAATTTGCAATCACATTCTCTATATTTAAACTTAATCCCAATTCAGCATTTAGCAATAAAAATATCATAACGAAAATTTTAATTCGATCTTCACGACTAGTATAACTATTACTATTTTATCATCTCTGTTCTAGCTGTAAATACTTATCATTTGTACACTAGTCTATCTGTTTCTCCGGTCGGTCCATTTCAAATGACATTCTGACTGTCATTATGCATACGGTTGTTAATCGACTAGTCCGTCCATATCAACCAACTAACGATTACATAAGGGACTAGTCGAATAAACTACTAGTTTAATTAGTCGATTAGCCCATCAAGATGAGGATTGCTATTGATGCGTAAAGCGTGACTTTGAGAACATGGCGCCTCTGGCGAGCGTGTTGTTTGCACAGTTGCTAAGAAAAATCATTTACAAAATCTTTAAACTCATTTTTTGAGACTGCATAAAAGGGTGATGCAGTGAAGTACAAATCTACCACCAGCGAAGGTAATAACAAATTTTTATTTAACGACGGGTCCGAGGCAAAATAAAAGAAGACAGAAACAAGTGGTGAAATTGTGATCTATATAGGCCTAATTGGCAAATTGGGGCAAGTACTTCATTAACGAACACGGAGACAGATGATGGACATAACAATCGTTCTATAACTCCTATTTTTTTTTTATAAGTACTCTCCTTCCAGTGTCAGAAGCTATTTGTGGGAAGCTGGGCGTCTGTTATTACCAATGTAACGATTAAAAGCCCTGCTGCCAGCGATATTTTTCATATGAAGAGATTGGCACTACTGATATGTTGGTTTACATAATGACTTTGGACCTACTGCGGTTACAAAGGAAACTGACAACTTTTGAAACTTGCCCAATGTCAGAAATATGGGACTCGGACCTGCAACAATTTCAAACCAGTCTCAAAAAATAAATTAATGCCCCAAGCAGTAACGTCCAAAAATGTAAGGAGAATCCAAGAAGATTTGAATGACTCCTTGGCATAATTCAAAATATAAGAAATGGGCTACGTACAAACTGCCCCGCTTTTTTTGGGTCATTTCTAATATAC
>JAGFPH010002569.1:28473-48089 GCA_018207615.1 Philaenus spumarius | reverse complement strand
GAATAAACAACAGTATAAAGAAAAGGATTTTCTATTGCAAAATGTAAGATGTTTTCAAAAAATAAGTTGTATTGGATATCAGAGATCTGGTGGCCTACAGTTCAGTATAACAATAAGAAATAATTAATTAGGTTTATTAGCCTTCAACTGGATAAACACCCAGGCGCTTATGGATTTTGGGCGTTTATTTGGGCAAATGCCCAGTGCATTTGCCCCGACATTTAAACGCCCGGGCGTTTTACGTCACTAGTTCAGTGTCAAGCTCACATGTGCTTCCTTAGCAATGAACATGTTAAAAGGGTTTAATTCAAATACATGGTCCTGACCTGACCCCCCCCCCAAAAAAAAAAAAAGATTTCCCGGCTACGGCCTTGGCAAAGATCGAAATAGACACGACCATCCCCCAATAATTCGAATTGCGGCATGCTCTTTAATTTTGGCATTATTATTTTAATAATCACTAATCAACATTTCTTTCTCAAGATATTAACTACTGACAAAAGCAAACCATACAGTAACACCAGATGTTTCACTTATAATACAGTAAGCCTTTTGTTTGCCTTTACCTAATCTAAAAAAACTTTTAGTCGTGAAGAATAATTGCTTGATTATAAATTTGTGTTTCGGTTCATTGTACGCTTAACCTAAAATGATCTTTAGTTTTTCAACGAAATCAGCCGATTTATTATTAGCGAATTTCCATAGGAAAAATGAGCTATTGCAGTGGCCCTTATGGTGGAGACCCAAGGTCGGGAGTAGCAAATGAGCACCGATCATGGTCCCCAGAACACGTTTTGGGGTGTCATTAAAATTCATATGTATATATGTGTTCGCACTCTAGCGGTCGCATTTTAAGTCCGATTTGGTCCAAATTTGGTACACGTGTTGGTTGTGTAAGTGGCTCGGACGAGTTCGTTAGCCAAAAAAATCCAACAACCGGAAGTAAGTTTTTTGACCGGAAGTAACTATTTTTTGAGATTTTTACTAAGAGAATGAATTTTTTTTAGAGTTTATCCTAAAAATATAAATGTAAGATGTTATTCTGCACATTTTGTTTTTTACGCGACCTTATAGCTCGCTTGGTTCCCCCAAAATCGATCAAAACGTGAAATACCATAGAAGTACCCGGTTCAAAGCCATGTGGTGGATTCCACCGTGGGGCTGGCGTGCGAAGCACGCAATGCTTTGTGTGTTGAAAATACCCCTAATACGAGGTTTGGCGTGCAAAGCACGCAATGCATTGCGTATTGAAGACAATCCCAATATGTGGAATGGCGTGCGAAGCACGCAATGCTTTGTGTATTGAAGACAATCCCAATATGTGGAATGGCGTGCGAAGCACGCAATGCATTGTGTATTGAAGACAATCCCAATATGTGGAATGGCGTGCGAAGCACGCAATGCTTTGTGTTATTGAAGATACTCCCAATATGCGGAATGGCGTGCGAACCATTTTGCAGCTATTCAGCACCGTCGTGAATAGACCTATTTCCCAAATTGTTGGTCGAAACCCTAAAATATCGGTCTATAAACTTAATTTTGGAAATTTGCTCAACTCACGTCAGCGGTTCAGCTGCGTGGTCGAATTATTTATAATATGTAACAACAGATGTTTAAATTGAATTGTAATACAGTAAGCGTATTTCTTTGATTTTTGTTTGTGTGTTTGCCTTTAGTTTGTTAATCTAACATAAAAAAGCTGTTGGTAGTGAATAATAGTGTAAGTAAAGTTGGTTGCTATGGTTACGAATGTAAACAATCATATGTTGCTGAGCTTTTGATCCGAACAGCTGTTTCATCTGATACTGGCCTGAGAGTGAATCCCAAACTTTTCAATATTGTTGCGCTTTAAAATAAAATTTTTGTAAAACCCTTTCTTAGCGTTCGTCTATGATCCTATAAGAATATACCAGGCGTCTTAAAAGTCCCACTCCCCCCTCCTTTAACTTTTGTGTTTGTTAAAACAAACAAATATCCTTTGGGGAACGATACCAACTTAGCCCAAAGTATCTTTTGAAGCAATCTGAAATTTTGAGTGTCACCTAAAAATTATTAAACGGGAAGTACGGTCATGTGATACCTCATTTTAAAGGTATATTTAAGACTAGGAAAATACTATAAAGAAAATAAAAATCGGACCACCCAAAACAAAATGGCGGCCCTAAACGTGTTGAAATAAATCGACATACAGTTGCTGATATTTCGAAAAGGAAGGTTTTTAGAAAACGTTTCAAAAGACAAAAAATTTTTGTTTCAAAGTGTTTGACCTAAAAAATTGCTTCCAAATCGATTTCGTAAATTTTAAGTCGACTCCTACATCTTGAAAAATATTGTAAAAAATAAAATTTACGAAATCGATTTGAAAGCAATTTTTTAAGTCAAGCACTTTGAAATAAACATTTTTTGTC
Organism: Philaenus spumarius; assembly: GCA_018207615.1. NCBI lineage: Eukaryota > Metazoa > Arthropoda > Insecta > Hemiptera > Aphrophoridae > Philaenus > Philaenus spumarius. Next base: position 45,681 of record JAGFPH010002569.1, on the reverse strand, counting down.
TCTTGAATGTTTTTCTAAAAAACTCTTCCTTTTCGAGATATTAGCAACTTTATGTCGATTTATTTCAACACGTTTAGGGCCGCCATTTTGTTTTGGGTGGTCCGATTTTTATTTTATTTATAGTATTTTCCTAGTCTTAAATATACCTTTAAAATGAGGTCTCACATGACCATAGTTCCCATTTAAATATTTTGAGTTACCGGTACCCCCAAAATCCCCCATTCTTAGGGGACACTCAAAATTTCCGATTGCTTCGAAAGATACTTTGGGCTAGGTTAGTATCGTTCCCCAAAGGATATTTGTTTGTTTTAACAAACACAAAAGTCCCCATTTAAAAATTTTGAGTTGCCCCCAAAATCCCCCTATTTTAGGGGACACTCGAAATTTCCGATTGCTTCGAAAGATACCTTGGGCTAAGTTAGTATCGTTCCCCAAAGGATATTTGTTTGTTTTAACAAACACAAAAGTTAAAGGGAGGGGAGTGGAACTTTTAAGGCACTTGGTATGTACCTTTAAATTTCCGTATTTGTATCTTACGTAGTTTTGCTCTATTTTGATTCTATATCATTCAGTCATGACAAAGCCGAGGTCAAAGCTTGGTGAGTTTTCCGTTGGTCTCCGAAAGTGTTCCGAAAGTGCCCCTACGGTCAAATCCTCCACATGGATTATAGCGGGGACTTTTATGTTTTAATAGATTTTGGGGGAACGAGACGGGAGCTATAGGATCAGAATAATGTGCAGAATAATATCCTAAATATATTATATTAGGTAAAACTCCAAAAATGTTTGATTCTAGAACGAAAAATTTAAAAAAACTTTACTTCAGGTGAAAAAACGTGCTTCTGATTCTTGGATTTTTTTTGCCTAACGAACTCGACCGAGCGACTCAGAAAACCAAGGTGCGTACCAAATTTGAACCAAATCAGACGTAAATAGCATGGTTCCTCTGTTTGATCGAATTATTCTTCTATTTCTATTGGTCTAATCTTATTAAACGAGCAATTCTTGTATATAAATTTATTTCGGGAATCTCGCTAACGGCTCTAACGATTTGGATGAAAATTTGCATACAAGGGGTTTTTGAAGTCGGGAATCGAACGCGCTAGGTCTTACGTCTGCAGAAAATGCGCTGAGCAGCTCTTTTCGCCTATGTAAACTCTGAACTTCTTTTATATACCGCCTTTGGACTCACTAAGTAGGCGGATGGATGCGTTACAGAAACAATCCAGATGTTTTAAAAACATTAATCCGTTAATTTTAACTCCAGATGTTTATACACTATTTAACAAACATAGAATATTTTAATTTAGGCCTAGACTGAACCAACACATGTTTCAACGCGCACGAACAAATAAAAACTTGTGTTATGGAATTTACAAATAGGAAAAACCTATGTTACATCCTAATTAAAAATAATTAAGACTTATTATAATTTAATAGTAGGTCTATTTATTGATAATATACGGTAATTGATAGTGAGTAACCAATATTAACAGCTGATTTCAAAGTATGAAACAATTATTTGTATTTCTAACTTTTTTGTTGGGTTTTTGATTAAGCGTGGACTTGCGCCTTACTGGTTCTTTTAGTCTTTATTATAAAAACTGCTGTTATAAAATTATACGAAATAATTTGATTTGAACATTTAACATCATTTACCATCTTAGTTTTGAGGTTATTATTAATCCTACACCTTTATTATAAATAAAACATATCATATGTTTTTAGAAGGTTCTATCGGGGGGAGTGGGGTTGCCCCCTAGTCTTTAATTGAAAGTTTATTAAATTTTTGTCAGCTGTTTTTAATTTCTTTTTTTCTTTGTTTCAGGTGAGTATATCAGAAATGATCTATTTTACTTGATGCACTATTGTATGTAAGTACAATAGTATTAAGTATGTAAGTATTATGTACACAGGCTTATATATATTAACGTGTTTAAGTAGTCGACCTAAATTCAAGGACGTTGTTACAACAAATTATTGGGGGGGGGGGGGGGCAAAATCTAAAATTGTCCGACAATTTTTACAGGAAATCCTATCTTACCAGGGGTCTGAGGGGAGACCCCCAACTGGAAAGGTTGACACTGCCCTGAAAATTTTGGAAAATTTATTTGTCTTAATCTATATACATAATTAATTTGCTAGGGGTTATTTTGTGAGTAGAACTCCTCCTAGAGTTTTTAACCGATTTTGATGTTTTTGGTGTCATTTTACAGAGCTCACTCTGAAGTTGTGCTTCCCTTAAAATGAGCTCAATGAGCTCCAATATTTAATTACTAGATTGCAAGATTCGCCCCTATGTTTATTGTTTTCAATCGACTGAAAATCGTGTTTGTCCTTTTGTTTATTAAGCAAACATCTTTAATACAAATTTGTAATCTACAATTTTTTGTCACCTACGAATTATAGTTTAGATGTTCATGAACGATTTCCTGCAAATTGCTAAAGATTTTAATTGAAATTCGATGAAAGATAAGTTATATAGAAGAGGCCTTTATGGGACTGTAAATTTAAAGATACAAATCCTACAGATGGATCGAATACTGCTTTTTAGCGAATTTCCATAGGAAAAATGAGCTATTGCAATGGCCCTTATGGTAAGACCCAAGGTCGGGAGTAGTAAATGAGCACCGTTCATGGTCCCCAGAACACGTTTTGGGGTGTCATTAAAAATCATATATATATATTTATGTATGTATGCGTGCGCACTCTAGCGGACGCATTTTAAGTCTGATTTTTTCGAATTTGGTACATATTATGTTGGTTGTCTACGTCGCTCGGACGAGTTAGTTAGCCAAAAAAATCCAACAACCGGAAGCTCGTTTTTGACCGGAAGTTACTATTTTTTGAGATTTTTCCTACGAGAATAAATTTTTTTTAGAGTTTTTTCTACAAAAATAAATGTAGGATGTTATTCTGTACATTTTGTTTTTTTACGTGACTTTATAGCACGCTTGGTTCCCCCAAAATCGATCAAAACGTAAAATACCACAAAAGTACCCCGTTCAAAGCCATTTGGTGGATTTTACTGTGCGGTTGGCGAGCGTTGCACGCAGTGCATTGTGTATTGAAGATACTCCCAATACGGGGGTTGGCGTGCGAAGCTCTCAATGCACGGTGTATTGAAAATAGTCTCAATATGCGTAATGGCGTGCGAAGCATGTAATGCTTTGTGTATTGAAGATACTCCCAATATGCGGAATGGCGTGCGAAGCATTTTGCAGCTATTCAGCACCGTCGTGAGTAGTGATGTGGGCCGGGCATATGCCCAGTGGGCTGGTCGTTTAAAAATGGGCTAATGCCCGGGCATTTGCCCAAAGCGATTTTAAGCGCCCAAAAACTGTGCGTTTATAAAAAATTAAGTTTAAGGCAGTTTTAACTATTATATTTCATGTTTTAATTATTATAGTTCATGTTTTTAATCTTTAACTGCCTTCAGTGCTTAGTTGTGTTCTTAAAATTAACATTTTAAGGGAGAGGGTCATTATCAAGAGATAAGTTGACAAACAACTTAAACCATTAAAATAAACCCCTAAAACTTGTAATATTTTCAATGTGGTGTTTTGAATAAACATTTTATTGCAAAATTGTTAAATAATATCTAATTTATTAACTGCTACTTAAGCAGGTTTCTACTCTGGAAGTCATAAATGTGTGCATAAGGTAAATGTATAATGAATCAATGTATAATTGAATTTATAGTTAAGTATTAAGATTTTGTTAATAAAAAGTGCTTTTTAACAGCTTTGTATTTCAATAACATGAAAAGGCACTTATAAAATAATTATTTTCATTTTGCTTTTACATGGTCCAACACTGGTTTTAAAAAAAAAAATATATAATTATGTTTGTTGTACAATCATTCATGTTTTTACTTAGGCCTACCAATTTTTACCAAAAAACAACCAACTTTTCACTTGAGGTGGGTAGAATAGTCAAGAATTAAGGTTGTAGTTACATATGAAAAAGATGGATGATTGTGGAGGCATTGGCCAACCACTTCTGGGAGGAAAGCCATATGTCTCATAGGCAAGGGTTGGTAACACTGTCTCAGGGTATGTGATGTGGCGTCACATCCTTGTTGGATTCCCCTTGTTGACAAGTGAGAGTCAACACTTCCTACCAATAAAATAACATATTATACAAGTAATTATTTATTTTAATATAGGCTTTTATGTAAATTATGTATAATAAGAGGTTTAAAAAGTTATTTAGAAGAGTGGTCTTCAAATTAATTTCCATTAATTAGGTTTATTAGCCTTTACCTGGATAAACGCCCGGGCGCTTATGGATTTTGGGCGTTTATTTGGGCATATGCCCTAGGCATTTGCCCCGACATTTAAACGCCCGGGCGTTTTACATCACTAGTCGTGAGTAGTCCTATTTCCAAAATTGTTGGTTTAAATCCTAAAACATAGGGCTAAAAACTTAATTTTGGAAATTGTTCAACTCACGTCAGCGGTTCAGCTGAGTGGTCGAATTATTTTTTAAATGTGTGGGTGTGGCACAACAACATTTCTGAGTAACACCATCTGTTTCGGTCACTAAGAAGGATTTATATCGATCTTTTTTGTTGGGTTTAAAAAGTGATGGATGTTATACGGGAGGGACGCAATAAGCCAGTGTATTTATAGCCCAGTCAACAAAGGCCGAAAATCGCCATTTGTCGCAACTAATTAGGGCAAAGCTGAAATTGTTATATGTGATAGACCCTTGAGACATGTATTTTCTCAAAAGTCCTCGCCTCCCCCCCTTGTTTTTCCCCCCTCCACCCCCCATAAAGTGTACAAATGCAGAGTTTCACTAGATTGCTTACAAGTTTGTTAATACTCATCGTAGCGAATTAATATCTTGTACATTTGTTCCTTAATACATATTAGACATATTTTGTTCTTATACATTGTTCGTTAAAGTTAATATTAAGGGAGATATTAAACAACAAACACTACAAAAATGGTTTCTCAAAGCATATCGGTTTACTTTATTAACTATATTCTTTAATTTATTTAAAATACACAAAATTGTATCAAATAAAACTTTTAGTATGGATCTTTAGCTTTAATACGATGTGGATAATTACTTGTTTAAATTTATCGCTTGCTCTTGGGACGTCGTCAAAGAGAGCGCTTGCACGCCGCTCCAGTGGTAAGACGCAGGTTTTTTAAGCGCTTCGCATGGATATATTATGTACTCTTTGATCCCTCCAAACCTCTAAAATTTCGAATTTTTTCAAACTCTTTCGTAGTGAGTACCTATGGCCCTAGATTAAGCTACGTACCAAATTTTACTTCAATCCGTTCGGTAGTTTTTGAGAAATCGTGATGAGTAAGTGAGTGGTATTTCGCTTTTATATATATAGATTGTTTAGCAAACTTAAAAAAATGTAGGTGATTGTTTAGTATACTGAAAAATGTAGGCGTTTGAAAGTATACTAACAAAATATAGGGGATTGTTTAGTATACTTAAAAATGCAGGTGATTGTTTCCTAAATTGAAAAAATATAGGCGGTTGTCTACTATGTTAAAAAAAGTAGGCGATTATCTACTATACTGAAAATACATAGGGATTGTTTTCTATACTGAAAACAATATAGGCGGTTGTCTACCATATTTAAAAATATAAGTGATTGTAAGTATACTAACAAAATATAGGACATTGTTTAGTCTAATTATTTGCATATAGTAATTCCTGGAAATTTTTATACAACTACCACTATGTACAAGGAAAGAATTCTGAATTTTAATGATTTCTTGTCTTGGAGTTGAAAATTTGAGAACTATTTGCGCAATGTAAATCAATGTGTATATTTTGTATTTATTACAAGGTATACCCCAGCGTGCTCCGCACGCCAACCCTGTTGGAACTTTCTATACACATTATTGTGTTATGTTTTATGTTATAATAAGGATGTAGAATTAATAATAACCTCAAAACTAAGATCGTAAATGTCCAAAATGAAATTATTGTATATTATAACATCAATTATAATAAAGGTCAAAAAACCAGCAAGTTTCAGGTCTACATTTTAATAAAAACCAAACCTAAAATTTAGAAAAGTAAATAATGCCTTCAAAGTTTAAAATCAGCTGTTAACTATTGGAAACGTAAGTTGGATCGTGAGTGGTGAAACGCATCCAACTTGCAGTCCAACTCGGTCGTCCTACAAATCGGACCGTGTATGGCTAGCTTAACGTGGTGCACTTCCATCATCAGAATGACGTTTTTGACGTTAAGCCTCGTCCACACTTGCAGACTGTGTATGCAAACAATCGGCCGACTGTCTGCAGACTGTCTGCCGACTCTCGGCCGACTGTTTGCAGACTGTCGGCCGACTGTCTGCCGACACAGTTTGTGATTCGAGTCTCCGACTTGTTTTGCGTCCACACTAGAAAGCCAGTGTTTGACGACATGGTGACTGAATATGCCGTGGTTTTAGCTTGTGCGTGCTTTATCTTTGTAAATCATGTGGCTGATTTATTATTAAATAATAATAACAATACACTAATTCTCACACACATACGTTTAATGACTGTAATATTACCCTCCCTCTCTTTCCTATTGACTGTGGTATTTCACTTTCTGTTGTTACGATAATCCTATTGGTTGTTTATACGCTAAGACCATGCCCACTCTTGTAGAGGGATATAAATATGTAGCTTAGTCCTAGGCTAAACTAGTTATACGTTTTTAGTTGTAGCTTATGTATCACTGAGGATGACGACTTTGTCGTTGAAACGCGTTTGGTCATTAAACGAATGTATGTGAGAATTAGTGTATTGTTATTTTTTTTTTTAAATCTCTCTATGTATAAAATAACACAATATTTTGTTAGTTATATTTTTCAAACAATAGTTTTTCACTAAAAATTCAATATTAATATACAGGGTGATTTTTAAGTATGGAAACGGCTTTATATTGCGCAACTGGGACGTTCTTGGCGGTAGAAACTTATGCTAACCTGTACAGTTTTAAAAAATCCTACTTTTTGGTGGTTTTGAAATTTTTGTCCGCCATCTTGGTTCCGCCATATTGGATTTAACTTTATTATTTTAAATGAGATGATGGTCATATGACATATCACCTCAATGTGAAATTTCAAAAGAAAAACAATGGCGCAAACCGTTTTTTGATAGATGTCTTCGTTGTAGAGTTATTAGCATTCAAAGTTGCAGTTTTAGGAAAATTGTGTTCACAATAAAATTAGGTAGAACGCACTGCACTATCCAATTTTACATTTTTTATTCATGAAGTATCTAAAAAACTAAATTTAAATGGTGGTTAGATATGATAATAATAAGTATAACAATAAATTGATGAATCTGCTCGTGTACCACCACACATGATACAAAAAGTTACAAACGAATATTATTCCAGGTTAGCACACTGCCAAGCTGTAGAAGGGAAGCATTTTGAACATTTACTTTAGAAAGGTATTCTGTCAAAATTAGTTAAATACTTTATTTAAATTTAGTTTTTTAGATACTTAGCATAAGTATCTAGATAGGTTAGCATAAGTTTCTACCGCCAAGAACGTCCCAGTTGCGCAATATAAAGCCGTTTCCATACTTAAAAATCACCCTGTATGTTCTGTAATATTAAAAAAGTCACTTTAGAGACTAATATTGAAATATAGGCTACTATTCTTAATTTCAAATAAAAAGTAAAGGGGTAAAAATACGTATTACTTACTCTCACAATTTTATTGATATAATAAGAATGAATAAATTGTTATGTTATATTCTTCACAAAAGTATAAAATGTACCATATATATCACTTTACAGTATAAGTATATTGATAGTCGGCCGACAGTCTGCGTGTTTCCCGTTCGTTTGGAAAACAGAAAACATTGTCTTTTGTCTCCAGAAACACACAGACTGTCGGCGGACTGTCCGCCGACAGTCTCCGGAGACAAGAGAAAACACCGGAGAGACAGTCGGCCGACAATGTTTCCGCAGACAAGTCTGCAAGTGTGGACGGGGCTTTAGAGTAGAAAGTTGTATTTACTGCATGGCTTTCCCTTCCTCAGTTTATGCTGTCTACCTTCATCGTCAATGTGCGACCGACCAAGTTAATAAAGATTTTTTATGTTAAAAAAATTAACAGCAAACCCGATAGCGTTATCACTCGAGGAGGTAGTTTGTAGTTGAAAATACTGGTTTTGAAATAATACCAGATTTGTTATTGTAAAATTACTAAAACAACAAAAACCGGGGAAATTTGTACTTTTTGGGGTTTTCCGCTTATATTTTGTACCCATCTCTACACTTGCAATATTAAAGTTGTAGTAAATTAATTACCTTTAAAATGAGACTTTGAAAGTCTTGATCGGTGTATTTTTGTTTGAAAAGAATTGGAAAAAACTCGGAAAATTCATATAAATAAATATTGAGCTTGACTTGTGAGAAGATATTACTTGATAGAATAAACTTTGAACACAGAATCGCACAACTAATACGTGTACTAACTCAGACGCGTTTCAACGACAAAGTCGCCATCTTCAGTGGAGCACGAGCTACAATAGTCGAACTATACCTACTTAATCTAACAGTGTTTCATGTTACGTATGAAATTATTGAAAAATTGAATTATGAAATTATTTGAAAATATTTTTTTTTAAATTAATGAAATTATGAAAAATTGAATTATTATAGTATACAGAATTCAAATGGGCGTGGCTTAAGACTGCGTTACATTAAGGCGTTTTACCAACTGTCTCGCGTTATTATAACTAGCCTAACTATATAACTAAACAAGTTACTAAAGTAAAAATAATCTCAAACAATACATTATTTTACTTTCTCACTATAGGCCTACTGTAGTATAGAGAAAGTATATGGTGATCGCAAAAAAAATCGATGTTGAGATTTTTGTGGATATACATCCGTTTTGGGACCCCCTGAGTCCAACAAAGTGGTTTTTACACAAAATGTTTGTCTGTATGTATACAAAGGTAGAGAGAAAACTATTCGATCGCTTTCGAACAAATTTGCACCAAACATGTCAATTATTCCTGTATAGCTGCACGAAAAAAGGTTTTGAAAATTTTTGAAAAACAACCCCATTTGGCCAAAAAATCCGTTATTATTTTTTTATAAAAAAACGGCTCTAACGATTTTGATAAAATTTGGCTTATTTTTAGCCTTTAATGTACCCTACCATATGCAAAAAACCGCAACTTTCTAAAAATTTACGTTTAGCTAATAAGTTAATAATAATAAGAACTGATTTTTGGGGGGTTTTATCCATAAAGGGGGTTGTTATTCAAAAAATTTTCAAATCCATTTTTCGTGCATCTATACAGGCCTAATTGACGTGTTTGGTGCAAATTTGTTCGAAATCGATCGAATAGTTTTAATAATAATATTATTATTGTTGTTATATAATATAATATGGATGTGTGGTACATGCATCTAATATTTTCCATGGTATGTCCTACTTCTGCAATTCTAAATAACCATCTCCTATGCTACTCTTGGGAAGGTATAAAGTTTCAACTGGGAGAAAGTATGTGGCAGTTATCTGGTATCGTTTATTTGGTTGATTTTAGTCTTATTCCGGATTATGCGCGGTTCCCGCGTTATCCGATTTCACGGATAATCGGTAGTTTTTCTGTACATTGTGTTAAGGCTATTTCGGATAAAAATGGGGAATGTAAGAACCGTAAAAGGGCCAACAACCGGTGCATGTAATTATGGTAATATTTCTTTAACGCCTTAGACTTTTAGGCCTAATAAATGCTATTACTGATTTACTAAAAGAAAAACAAACATTTACATTTTGTAATATTAATTGAAACTCTGAAATGAGGAGTCTACCTCGTTTTTTCCACCCTTCTGAATTACAGCGGTGTTGACGCCATGGGCGGATCCAACAGGTTTTCAAGGAGGAGGCTGTCTCATATCCGGGGGTATAGAATATTTTTTTTTGAATATAGTGCTTGAAAACGTCTTTTTAGACTACTTCACGAGGACCCATTTTGAATAGGAATTAAGGATTATATGCTTTACCCAAAAATGAAATTTTACTGTGATAAATTGTAGAGAATAAATCACAGATATGAACTGTATACTTAAACATTTTAAAGTGATTTATTCTAAAAGCTTATTTCACTAAATTAGAACAACCAAACAAAATTCTCACAAACGTATAGTATACAGTTCCAGCCAGACGGGGAAAGGTAACGGCTAACGCGCCTAGGGCGTTGAAAAGTATATATTTCACGGAAATACCCGAATGGCTTCGGAACACTAATCCAGGTTTTCCTTATATCAAACGAAAATGTAGAACTTGCACTTCAAATCGATATAAAAATAATTATACGACCATATAGATTTGTGATTGCAAAATGTGCTTTCTCATTTTTTGAAAACTGTCCAATTACAAGGGTTTACAGAAAACTTCATATCTAAGAAACTAAAAGAGTGACGAATGATTAGAAGATCGTGGCAGAAAGATCAAATCTTGGCGAATCCAATGGTGTACTTATCTTCTTCTCAAAACAAGCCTGTCTAACGGTTATGTGCCTTTAAAAAGTGACGAATTAGAGTAATTTCTTTATGCTTTCTAGCGCGGCATCAATTGATTTAGACAACTACAATTTTACAACGATGATTACAATGTAAATATGCTTTTTAGAAGAAATTTGTAGGTACGAAAATTAAAGTTTAAAACATTTCCTTTCCAATGGTTTTTGTTTTATTGAGATTGGATAATATTTAGTGGGTGAAATATTCGACACAAGTTGTGTTGGCTGAGACTACTCGCTTGAGCAGTCTGCCAGAGGATTAAACAAAACAAAAACATAATAACCAAAGGAGGGGGTTGCAGCCCCCCCCCCTGGATCCGCCAAAGTGTTGACAGTGACTTTGTAATGGGTTTGGGTGGAGTAGGATGCACTAGGATGGTCACTTCAGTCCGTAGAAGATCTTAAATTAGTGAACACTGTCTATTTGATCGAGTGTGTGGATTCGTCGAGCTATAGTACTGTATCTAAGACAGGATACAAGTGGATTTTTGTTCAAAAGTAATAAGGTGTTTCATTTTTAAGCATGTTCTAGTGCAGCAGTATTTTTTAAGGTTTAGAATAATTTTTTTTAAAGAAATAACTCAAAGCAATAATAAAACTCATTTATTACATAGCGCATTTGTTTGCAGTTAGGCTTGCACGATTTTAATTAGTTAAGCGGCATTAGTATGAAATCGCAAGAGGCTTACTACTAGGCCTAAGACTCCTAATTACACGATTTTTGTGTATTATTTTTATCAAATAAAGTGTGACAATTTGGGACTTTTCACTTTTTATGATTGGCTAACCTGATATTTTCTATTGTTGGTATAAAAGTGGTATGACTTGATAGATGGATAGTTGATATTTAAACTACATTGAAAATAAACATTCTGGGATAGTTCTTTTCACAACAATAGTGTCCTCACAACTGAATTCAGTCGCTTGCCAGTCGAGGGTTATTGTTTCAATTTTTTAATTGACTAATGTTTGTTGATATTTTATATTCTTGGAATTTCGATGGGGAATACATCCCGATATCCCTCCCCCTGGCTACGCCGCTGCGTCTAACCAGCACCGGCCGGAAAATAACCAGTAGGCCGGAAATATTCCCAGTATGGGAAAAGTAGGATTTTATAAAAATCCTTATTTTGAACGTTTTAATGCTTATTAACGGTCTTCAGATTCCTTAAAGTTAAGCTGTTACATTAAAATTTCTCATGTTTATCTAAGAATAATAATAAGGAAATATTACCTCTTTTCCTATGATTATTTTGCACTTATTTTCAAAAGCAATGTACCTTGAGTCCATCTTCTTTTCAAAAATAATAATAAATTGTGATTTCTTAGCGTTTCTTTATAAATTTATATTTTATAAATACATTGATTTAAACAGGAACAGGATTAAGGATAAGTAATTTAATAGTAAAGTGCCAAAAACTAACACCTACAAGAATTACAATTTTTAATCTTACACAAGCACAAATTTAAATATTATAATAAGTTTACATTCTAACCAACTCCTATAAAAGCGAGTGTACGAGTAAGTTATAATTAACAGCTGATTTCTGTAATCATCTGTAATTGTTAAACAAAACCCAGCATAGATTATACTTTGAGGTTATGTTACAACTTCAATAAAATTATAATTTCTTGTATAATATAACAGCTGATTTCACCCATCATCTGCTAAAACAGAACCTAACTTAGATTTTTGGGGTTATGTTTACAACTTTAATCAATATAAGTGAAGTTGCTTTTCTTAAAATATGAGTTAAAGAACTGTTTAGGCTTTAATAAGATTTGCTTTGTCTGCCTGTGATTTTTCACGGGGGTTTACTAGTAATTAATCATAATTCAGTCCCATACTGTAGTCTAGGCTAATCCTACTGTAGTATATTGGGAAATCTAGTTATTTCATGACTTACGAGAGGGAAATTTTTTCCCTCCACCCCAGAAAACCGTGCATCAGCATCACCGCAGTGCTTTCAGCTAATCAGCCATTTTGATTTTGTCTGACAGCTGTGTGGTTGTTATAGAACCAGTTTAAGGGTCTGCTGTAGTGGCGGCCATCTTGGATTTTTATCCCATAAGAGCAATGTTACATTTCAAACCATTTATTTCGTTTATTTTTTATCATAAAATTGTTTGCAAGGTCTCATTTTAAGCACAGTCACAATACGCATCCGTGTTGCAATTTAGTTTTTTTAAAAATGCTTTTGATTTGTTATGTAATTGACATTTGTAAGTACAAAGTTTGAATTTTTTTCCTAACACAATAAAAAATTAATAATGAAAAATAATTTGCAAGCCGGATCCGAAATTTTATAAAGAATATTCAGTTTTTTTTCCAACCCTCAATTACAAAAGATAGACTTATAAAATGGTTTGAAATGAGGCAATGTCAAAGCGTTCAGCTGCAAGAAATTGCACTGTTTAGATAGTGATATAGTGAGAAGCGCTTTCGTTTCTGGTTGATTTCTCGTTTACTGGAGCAGACCCTTAAGGTTAGTTTGAGTGAGATTATTAAAAGTTAAAACTGTCGAATACATGCGTTTACCTTTGTCTTTAACTATTATTTAATAATTAATTGTTACTTTATGTAATATCTTGCTCGTAAATTCCCGGGAATTCAGAATTTTGGGAATATTACTACACCACCAATTGTCCAAGTAATCTGTACTGTCAAACAAATTAGCTAACACGTTGACATGGGCGCCCATACCTGTGGGCAGAGGGGGGCCACGCCCCCCTCAAAGGAAAGGAAAATATGTCTATTATTAATTATAGTCTGGTATTTTTCTTTAAAGAGATTAGCAATGTTATTGTGCCGTTTGATTTTACATAAATATACTTATTTTATTTTTAAGAGCGTTCAAGCATGCCTTTCACTGTGTATTGAAAATACTCCCAACATGTGGGTTGGCTTGCGAAGCATGCAATGCAATTTGTAGGCTATTGAAAATACTCCCAATACGGGGGTTGGCGAGCAATGCACTGTGCGTCGGCCGTTTCTCATAGTGTTCAGTGTCAAGCTCACATGTGCGTCCTTAGCAGTGAACGTGTTAAGGGTCTTCTATACATTGCGTAAAACAGCAGAAATATGCACTTCGTACTATCGTGTTTCGGACGCCGTTTTTCAACCTAAAAAGTCGTGAAACATCTTAAATTGTTCTTAAAGGCTTTGTGCTTTTGTCTTATATCTCATAATTGAAAAAAATCGACGGCAACTCATTTTAATCAACAGTTTGACTGAGTAAAAATCGATTACTTTTAACGCATTTTTTGGGAGTTTTAAGCAACAATTTCCATATTTTAAGCTAACACGTAAAAAATATAAAGCCTTCTTTATAATTAAAATAGTTTTCCAGGTTATTATTTTATAAATAGAATCCGAAACACGTTATTACGAATGCATGTTTCAACGATTTTGCGGCTTATCAGACCTTTCGTATTGAAATCATACTGTACACTCGGGAGTTTTCTTCAAGGTAAGAAGAGTCCGGTCTAGCCCCCCCCCTAGAAAATATTATATCGGCGCCCATGCACGTTGAGGAAAATAATGAGGTTTCATTTCATAAAGAATCCTGTATTTGGTAAGAGCATGCACCAATTTCTTTAATCATGCGAGCACACTTCTTGGATCATTGTGTAGCTGTTTATACGCGCTTGTTAGGAAACAGTAACACTTTATCGAACACGCGACCAACATTTTCATTCGTCCTCGTGCTACTTGGTCTTCCAGAACGCCCTGCATTGTGATTCTTAACCGGCCTTGTTATTCTGAATATTCTAACCCTACTTAGGTTCTGTTTGGAGGTACATGTTTTTGATAATGAGTTACTATTGTCAAGGATGGCCTACCATTCCGACCTTCGCCGTAACTACGGAAGCAAAGTTCCGCACAAAGACCACGCTCTTCTTCACTATATTCCGGCATTTTCTCTTAAATATACCACTACTACTAATAGTAAGCCCCCGTGAAAAACCACAGGCTGATTAATTAGTTACACATCAGAAATACATCATTTAAATAAATTATAGTTTGAAAAACTAAATAAACACGCTTTAATAGCAAACAGAACTAAACTTTTTTAAATAATTGTAAATAAACGGTACCAGGAACTGATACTTTCTCACAAAAATATTTAAATTATTAAACAGATTCACTGTTACTTGTACGGTGGGGTAGGAGAGGTGATTTTTTTATTAAAGTTGGAGATTAACTAATAAATATTATTATTATTATCTAGAGCGAAAACTATTTGATCGATTTCGAACAAATTTGCACCAAACACGTAAATTATGCCTTTATAGATGCACGAAAAAAGGTTTTGAAAAATTTTGAAAAACTACCCCCTTTATGGCCAAAAAACCCCCCAAAATCAATTATTATTATTAGCTAAACGAGAATTTTTAGAAAGATGTGGTTTTTTGCATATGGTAGGGTACATTAAAGGCTACAAATAAGCCAAATTTTATCAAACTGATTTTTTGGGTTTTTTTTTGCTAAAAAGGGTTTTTCCCCCAAAATTTTTCAAAGCTGTTTTTCGTGCATCTATACAGGTCTACTTGACATGTCTGGTGCAAATTTGTTTGAAATCGATCGAATAGTTTTTGCTCTAGCTTTGTATAGGTACAGACAGACATTTTGTACAAACCACTTTTTTGGACTCAGGGGGACCCAAAACGGATATTTCCACAAAAATCTCAACATCGATTTTTTTTTACGATCACTATACTTTCTCTATACTATAGTATAGTGAGAAAGTAAAAAGCGTGGGGTGCTTGGCATCAAATGCTACAAATATTTCGTTGGTTGATATTTGTACAAGTAGAGTTGTTATAAAAAGATAGTAAAACGAACTCCACGCTTTTTTACAATAATTATTTTAAAAATTTTAGTTTTGTTGCTATTAAAGCGTGTTTTTTTAGTTTTTTAAACTATAATTTATTTTCTTATTTTTTAGTCTCAAAACTGAACCAAATGTAGCTGCTTACATAATTGTAATCTAGAGACTAGATTTTTTCTATAGCCTATCGTATGTGAGACAGTAGATTTAAATAAAACAAATTGGCAGATATCTGGAAAACGAAGCATTTCTGGACCTATGTTTATTAAACTTTGACTTAAACATTTGTAATTGATTATTTTAAGTCAAAGGGTTGAAATTGGATAACTGCCCTTAAAATTAAATCAATCATTGCCGGTCCCACTAATCTGTACCAATATCATAAAGAGGTAAAATTTGTTTGTTTGTATATAAGGGGTAATCTCTGGAACTACTAAACCGATTGAAAAAGTATTTTTACTAATAAAAAGCTTCACTATCGCTGAGTAACATAGGCTATAGGTTAGGCCTAGGCCGATGAATTACCATAGCAACCAATTGAATAAAATAACAGATTAAAAACATCTGTTTGCTCTAATATTTCAATCAGCACCTGATTTCACACTTTGAACAACTATTTGTATTTCTAACTTTTAGGTTAGGTTTTTAAAGTGTAGACCTGAGCCTTGCTAGTTCTTTTAACCTTTATTAAAACTGCTGTTATAAAATATACGAAATCATTTGATTTGAACATTTAACATTATTTACCGTCTTTGCTTTGGAGTTATTATTAATCCTACGCCTTTATTATAAAGAAAACATAACATGATTATGTGTATAGAAGGTTCCATCGGGGTTTTCGTGCGGGGCACGCAGGGGTTTCTCTGAGTTATAAGGGGTTGTCAGGCGCTTCTAGGAAGGATTATTTAGTATAAACGACTTTTCCTTTACGACTGACAGTTTTCAAGATATAAGTAAAAAACTAACTAATGGACCTTTTCACCCTCCTCCCATCATGAAGCGGCAGGGGTAGGGGTATGGGCTTTGACCATGTTTACGTCCTAATCTTAGGGTATCAATCAGGTGATTGGTGCAAATGAACTTGTTAATGTTTTAATCAGCTGTTTGGTGGAATTATACTTGAAACAGCTGATCGACAAAAAAATGCAGCTGCATCAGCCAAATCTGTATCGTTTTTGCCAACTACTGTTAAAGTAGTATCGTCAGCAAATAATACTGCTTTTGCGGGTCCAAAATTTTGAGGCAAATGATTTACATAAATTAGGAAAAGCAGTGGTCCCAATATTGACCCCTGAGGAACACCACGAAGGACTACTTCCCATTTAGAATGGTGAGAGTTCAGAGCGCAAATTAATACAAATTGATAATATACCATTTTTTTTTGTCGTCTACGTATTATAATTTAGATGTTCATGGACGATTTCCTGCAAATAGCCAAAGATTTTATTCAAAATTCGATGAAAGATAAGTTATATCTTTAGGACTATACTATCGGACTGTTTCGTTCTGGTATTACGCACCCTGAATACTCACATTAAAATTGTTTTAAATTTAAAAATACAAATCATACAGATGGTTCGAATAGTGTTTCTATTTTAAATGTATGGGTGTTGCACAGCAACATTTCGTAGTAACGCCATCTGTTTCGGTCACTATGAAAGATTTATAACGATCTTTTTTCGTAGGGTTTAAAAAGTGATGGATGTTATACGGGCGGGACGCAATAAAACAGTGTATTAAGACGACAGTTGGGTCAAACCTCGGTCAAAGTTTCGTGCTGAGTACGGAGAATGTTTGAAGGGTATTTTTGGACGCTTGACAATGTTTCTTTCACCGATTGTAATAAAAAA